>JARHVA010006795.1:557500-829663 GCA_037957365.1 Torreya grandis
CACTAGAGGTGGTGATTGCAAGCCTTTCATCAACAATGATGTCTAGAACTAAAGGGTAGAGCCCTGATTGATATTTTTCAAATGTATAAGACTAAGATGCTATAAATATTCAATTTTAGTATCTAGATTTTCTATTTTTTAATTTAGTACTGCAAAGAATGAAATTACTAGGTTAAAAGAAATAAATTTATACTTGGGTGTGTATGACACACATTTCCTTTGTTTTATCCCACTTTGAGTGTTTTGATAGTGTAACCCCTATAACCAAAGGCATGTTATAGTGCAAATCAGGGCATATAATTTGGAATTTGAAATAATTGAAATAATTGAAAAGAAAGGGAGCCAGGAGTATCCCGTGTATTGATGCAACTAGGTTGTCTCTTTATGCTTTTACTTTGTAAATATGCTTCCTTATAAAGCGTTGGAGCCATAGAAGGTTTCAACTTGAAACTTGGAGATCTAAAGAGGGATATTGGAATATTTTAGGCCCCAAATCTAGTTTAAGGGTGAGTTGTGTCACAACCATTGAGATCATTATATCTCATTCACACAATATAAGTATGAATATATAAAATATGGCGAAGGTGAGTGATTTAATAAACTCATCCTATAAATCTAGTGAGATTGAGTGATTTAATAACTCTAATGTATAAATATAGTGAGGTTGAATGATTTAATCACTTTAACCTACAAAGTGAACCCACTGAGCTTAAACAAAAAAAACTTGATAATAATACATCCTGGTGTAATCGATGCTTCTTGGTGAGTAGTATAATTGGTAATTTTTTAATTTTTTAGTGTAATAACATGGCATATGCACGCATTGGGTGCATGGAGACTTTGAACGCCGCAGGCACACAGGCGCGGGCGCGTACTTCTAGCTTGGTCCAGGTGGCTGCAGATCTGGCGGCTGGTGTGGATGTACCTTTACCAGTGAAAGGGGATAGGATTCTGGTCGTGGAAGGGGGTTCTTCTCCATTGACCGATTCTGTAAATGGTTCCCCTATTTTTGGGTCTGTCCATGGGTCTAAGGGAAGAACTTATGCGGACGTGGCTGCTTTTGAAGCTGAAATTCATGTTGTGAAACGCCAAGCTTCTGCGGGGAGACTAAGCGAATCACCTGTAAGTGCTTTAAAACCTGTCAGGGTTAATCTTGATCCTGATACTGTTAAGGAAATATTTGATCAGGCAGAGTACTTTTCAAAGTCTGCGGCTATTTGTAGATTTCATGGCTTCTGGCCATCTCATGTCGATTTACATGGCTGGATATCCCAGACATGGCTGCCACTAATTGATGGAAATGTTGAAATTTATCCTTGTGGTAAAGGTTTTTTTATAGCTTTATTTCACATTGCTGAGTACAGGAAGACCATTCTTTCCAACAGAAATTTCTTTTGGCAGGGTAAATACCCTCTCTTCGCCAAATGGTGGCATATGGATTTCAATCCTGTAACGAAAACTTTCAACAAGATCCCTGTCTAGGTTCGGCTCCCTAATTTACCATTGCATCTATGGCATGATTCGGTGTTTAAAACCATCAAAAATGCTATAGGGGAATTTTTATTTGTGGATGCAGAAACCAAGAGGTATTTCAGATCGACCTGTGCTCACCTTATGGTTGAGGTGGATGTTTCTAAGGGCCTTCCTGAGGTGATTTGTTTGGATTCCCCTAGGGGATCTTGGACGCAAATGTTAGATTTTGAAGGGTTACCTTTTCGATGTAGAAAGTGTCATCTGACGGAGCATGTTGCAGCCCGGTGCACTGCAAGGAAATCCAAACCCAGAAGATCTCCTTCTTAGTGGGCAGAAGTTGATCATGATCACTATATTGCAGAACAACCTGAGGAAGCTTCGATTGATTCTGAGAATGAGAAGGAAAAGAGTATCTTATCTGTTTTGACGGATCAGGAGTCTCAGCTGGAGACGGTTCCCGTTGAAGGTTCAGAGGAGATTGGATTATGTAATCTATCTAAACCGATTTCTGAGGAGGTGGTGGTTCCTCCACCTGTTTTGAAGGTTTCTCCTAGGAGTCAGTTGGTGGCTAGTTCTCCTAAGGTCTTGGCTGAGGTTTTGTCGCCCCCTGGGCTTCATGATTCTTGGCCTTCAGTGGAATGGGCTGCTGAGGCAGCTAAGGTAGAGGATGGCTGGACTACTATTAAGAGGAAAAAATCTAAGCTTCTGGTCCCTCCTCTTGATATGAAACTTCGGTCTTGTAAAAAAATTAATAACTAATAGTTATTGTTTGTCTAGCTCTTGTAGGCTATTTTTAGATTTTTGGTTTATCTGGTTTAGATTTTGTAGGTTACAGGTTATTTTGTTTCCTGGATGTGCTTAAGGTTTATATCTTATCTGATGTAAAGGGTTTCGGGGCCCCTTCAAAACCTGTTTTTACCTTAATCTAAAACATGGCATATGCACCTCTAATATGTCTGAGTTGGAATAAATGTGTCATATATCATTTATAAATAATCATGTTTGATATTATATGCTAATACTTACACATATTTATATCCATGCTCATTTTCTTCATAATTTTCTTGATATGCTATGTTACATAACATTTTTTGCTAATATATATATGCAGAGACTAGTATAATATGATTATGTTGTTTTCCTATACTTCACTTATTCACATTACCAATTCCTTGAGTGTATTACATATGCTTTATATTGTCTTGCTTATGAAACATTTGAATATGTTCTTTGCATGTTGGCCCCTATGCCAGTGTATGTTGATTGGACATTTGAATATGTAAATTTATGTTGATTGGACATTTAAATATGTCATTCATTTTATTGTGGGATATTTGAACATGCCTCTTGTATGAAGTCTCCTTGGATCATTCCTTTGAATTAAACTGAATGCTCTTATGTGTGTGTTTGATTAATTGTTGAGCTTATATTGTTACTCTCTGGACATTTTCATGATCTATATCATGCATCTTTGTGACTTGATGTGATCACATACTTTAAGCCTAATTAATATATACACTTAAACATTCTATCCCTATATGCTACATGATTCGTACACATGTCATACAACTAACTTATCATTTTGAGGAACGGTACCTACCAAATTATATTTTCCTCACCTCAAAAGGTAGGGGAGCATTTCAATGGGGGCATGTCATCGAAGGCATAACCTCCACATTTTCATATTTTTACAAATTACAGTAGAGGTGTGTCACAAATGCATGACCTCCACACTTATACATTTTCATAGTTTTTAGATTGTAGTAGGGGCATGTCATAGGAACATGACTTCCACACTTATACATTTACTCAATATGTCTAGATTTTAGTGGGGGAATGTCATAAATACATGAACTCCAAACTTGTAAGAACTTAAGTTAAATTCCATGTTTTAGATATACACTTAAGTTAAAATCCTATACATTTCACTAATTTTAATCGAGGTTATTCATTTCACATTTTCCAAGACTTGTATCCCTATCCATTTTGACATTCTTTAGTGTAAAATGTTGACATTCAACATACGGTTGTTAGTGTTAACTTTCCAATGGAATCAATTCCATGGTGAAACCCAAGTGGCGCTTATTTTCCAAAAACCCATCTAAAAACTATCTAAAAACCCATGCTTATTTTCTAATGGAATTAATTCCATGGTGAAATCCAAGTGGAGCTTCCCCACATCCATGGATGGCACAAAAGGTAAATCCATCAGCGTTAACTTTTAATCTCCTGACCCGATGTGGACATCATGTGAGACCCAACATGATAGAGGTGGCCAACTTGAGGGAATGGACCTTGACACCTCCCACATATAGCATTCAACACTCAACCACATGAGTTAACCCATTAGGATAAAGCCATTCTTATTATCAATGAGTATCATCATTAAGAAAAAGGATTGGTTGAATGTTGATTTTTTAGTTTTCCATATCACAAACTATCTAGAATTTTTATAGTTGCATATATTTATTCTAGGCATGTGGTAAGAAAAAAATCAGTTAAGTCGGTCCACTAATTTCAGGGTTTAGTGATAGTATTCACACGTGAAATTTTGAATCTAAGTTAAAAGCTAAGTTTTATGTTGATTTGCATGTCACTTAAAACATTGTTTTTAGTGGTTATGAGTTTATTACAGTAGCTAAGAAGAGGGATTAAAAATATTAAATATGTTTTACATTATACAAGCTAGTTTCTATGGATTTTAGAGATCAAGTAGGGTTCAAGATTGATATTTTCATCGTTAACCCTCAAAACATCTTCATTTACATGAAGAATGGTAAGTGTATAAAGGTGTTTTTCTATATATTTTTATTTTACTACAATTACACGATATTTTAATTTTTTTTAAAAATTATACAACCTTCAAATTTTCAAGGGATAAGAGAACATAGTGATGTTTTATTGCTTTGTTGCTTTTCTTTGCTCTTTATCTATCTAGGGAGTTAGACCTATTTGAAGAATGATAATTGAAAAAATTACCTTTTACCTACAAATTTGCTTCACCTTCAATAATTCATCCTCAAGATTGGGATTTTCTAAGAGTCCAAAAAGATATCCTATAGTTCTTGTCATTTTAAGAGGTTGATAGTAAATATCATTGGGTAGCATTCAAATAAAAGTGTAAAGTAAGTTTTTGGCACTAAAAATGCAAGGAGAACAAAATTCAGGTGAAATTCAAAGCTCAATTAGATAAAAAATGGCTCCCATGAAACGTATGAAAAATTCATACATTTTTATTATGAAATATAGTGTTATTAAATATATTTCAATCTAGCTTTTCCATGATGGATTATCTTTGAGGCTAAAATTTGCGTATCAATATATTGAAAAGTGGGTACTTCTTTCAAATTTTCTTAAAATGCAGAGTTCATGTTATACTAATTAAAGATAACTATAAGTAAGTATTTCTTATTATTGTTTTAAATAACTCATTTTTTTATGTAAATTTTATTCCCTTACATTTATGTGTCAATATCTACTAAGCTAAATATTTACTATTTTGCTTAAATATTTAATTAAAAATAGAGCTCTAACAATACCTTAGTACTATTTTCAGCTTCACTATCATCTTTGAATGGTGTCAATGTATGCTTATTACCAGCATTTTCTAATGTATAGATGTTATTCCTTCCATCATGTGTAGCCCTTGTATCAAAATACCAAGGTCTACCCAATAACACATGGAAAACATCTATATGCATGATGCCACAAAGTACTTCATCCTTATAGTTACCAATTTGACAATCAACTTGACATTACTCATTAACTAGTATTTGATTTCCTATTTGTAGCTAAGATACCTTGTATTGTGTAGGATGTATTAATCCCTTCAATCCTAGTTTTTCAACCATTTCACAATAAATCCATTTAACATGTTGAACACATAAAACCTACATCTATCTTAACAATCTCACAAGTGATATATATAAATAATTATTATTGCAAAACCACTATCTTTAGGCAAATGATCATGAATATAAAATGTGTACTCTAACATAGTTATAGTTTATTAATATTTTGTAAATCATCACTTAACAATATAAAGGCAAAGAAATTTCAAAAGACATTTAATAGTCAATACCACAAAAATATGGTAAACATAGATAAAATCAATGAATTAAACCAATCAAATACATATAAGGGAAGAGATATAACTAAAGAAAAAGATAAGATGGATCCAAGCTAACCTATAACATCTATTAGATTTCTTGCATTACAAGTTTTTTTCCAAAATAAATGTGCAATCATCATTTAGAAGCTAGCATGGATTTTATGATGGGAAAAAGCAATTAAAAACAAGGGTGATAAAAATAAAGAAAGAAGATGAAACTTGAGAACAATAGAAGGATAAATGAAAATTAAAAATACAATTGAATCATGACAACTTGAAGAAAAGGTGCAATGCATGCCATGTTATAGAGAAACTAAAAAAAACATAGTCTGAAAATGAAATCAAGTGAAAACAACTAACTCTAAAATTATAGGGAAATCTGTAGAAAAATCATGAACATCAATATAAGAAGTATAGGGAAACCACATATAAATTGAGAGGGACAGGGTAAAAAAAATATCCCAAGTGGGTGACCTATCGTTGAAGGAAGCTTAGTAGTCAGAATAAATTCCCAAAAGCCACACACAAAAGTCTATAAATGGGGGAAATAAACAAAGAGAAAATAGGAAGGAACATACTTGTTTAACCCTAAATTTAGAATGTGGGGTATAGGGTTAAGAATATAAAAATAGTTCTAAAACAAGGGTGATAAAATAATCTCTAGTAGTCTAATTTATAGAAAACTCAGATAAATAATATTTTGAGTTTATACAACTAAGATTGTTGAAAATAGTAAAGTATAACTATTGAAAGATATTACAATAAATAAAAAGAAACGGTACTTAGTTGGTTTACTATGTGCAGGTAGATCTAAACTAAAAAAAGGTGTAATGTATGCAAGATTAATATTCTAGATCAGTTGTTAGATTCTATAAATTGCACTTTTATGGTCATGAACACTACTATCAAATCTAGATTCTATTGTTTATACTAGTGTCTAAATGTGCCACATGTATTAAGTATGAAATAATGACTAGATTTGAATGCACCAATTTTTTTTAATATTTTTGGATCATCTTTTTACTTATATATTCATATTTGGGATACATGTGATCACTCTTCACTAATTAATCAAACCCTAGTTCTTCACCCTTGTAATGAGTTTGTTATAAAATGGGTTAGTGGGCTTATGGTGTCGTGCTACCCCAAAGACCCCTTTATCAATGGGTGTTATCTACATAGATAATACCTGAAAGAGGGTCTTAGAGTCTCAGACTTATGTAGCTAATCCCTACATGTGAGAAAGTGTGTGCACAAAGATGCAATATACTATATGAAGATGTATACAATATTCTAGTTTGTAATTTAAAAAATATAGCTCATGGGTTTCTCTTTGAATACTTTAGACATGTAATATGACTACTCATATGCTTGATATGAAAATAGGTATTAATAGGGTCGAGTAGAGAGCTTGTACACTTGGTTGATTTAGCTTTAGTAGGTGTTTTCTTTGTATTTTTTATAGACGAGGAATGAGAAGGCTTAGACTTATATTTATACCACACCTTTTTAAAATATCTCACATTAGGGTTAAATAATATAATTAGGACAACCCATGGGTTTCGATAATTTTTTAATTTGAATGACTTTTGGCTATTAGACACTAGATAGGATCTAGACACTATTGTCAGTGGTAGTGTCCCTATGTGCCTGATAGTGTCTAAAGGGATAGAAAATTAACATTGATTTGAAATTGATAATGAATGATGTTTATCACATTTTAATATTTATATGCAATACACTAGACATGTGCCATCAGAATGATATGGATTGGACTAATATATAAGCATTTAAACACTATGAGATGGTGATTACTAGTCTTTCAACAACAATAATGTCTAGTACTAAAGAGTAGAGCCCTGATTGATATTTGTCAAATGTACAAGATTGAGATGCTATAAATATTCAATTTTAGTATCTACATTTTTCTTCTTTTAATCTAGTAATGCTATAAATATTCAATTTTCGTATCATTATATCTCATTCACACAACTCAAGTGTGAATATATATAATCTGATGAGGGTGAGTGATTTAATCAACTCATCCTATAAATATGGTGATATTGAATGGTTTAATAATTCTAAAATATAAATTTAGTGAGGTTGAATGATTTAATCACTTCAACCTATAAAATGAACCCACTACTATAGTAAAAAAACTTGATAATGGTATATCCTGGTGTAATCGATGCTTCCTGGTAAGTAGTATAATTGGTAACTTTTAAATTTTTTTGAGCAGAAACATGGCATATGCACCTCTAATATGTCTAAGTTGAAATATATGTGTCATAGATCATTTTTAAATAACCATGTTTAAGATTATATACTAACGCTTACACATGTCTATATCCATTCTCAAATCCTTCACAATGTTCTATGCTACATAACATTTTTTGCTAATATATATGCATAAATCAATTTAATATGCTTATGATGTTGGCTTATACTTCACTTATTCACATTTTCGCTTCCTTGAGTGTATTACATATGCTTTCTATTATCTTGTTTGTGGAACATTTGAATATGTTCCTTGCATGTTGGCCCCCATGCCATTGTATGTTGATTGGACATTTGAATATGTAATTCCATGTTGATTGGGAATTTAAATATATCATTCATTTTGATTGTGTGGTATTTGAACATGCCTCTTGTATGAGGTATCCTTGGATCATTCATTTGCATTACATTGAATGCTCTTCTGTGTGTGCTTGATTGCTTGTTGAACTTATATTGTTACTATTTGTACATTTTTGTGATCTATATCATGCATCTTCATGACTTGATGTGATCACATACTGCAAGCCTAATTGATATATACTTTGACATGTTATCCCTATATGCTACATGATTCATACACATGTTATACAACTACTTTATCCTTTTAAGGTAAGGTACCTACCAAATTATATTTCCCTCACCTCAAAAGAGGGGGCATTTCAGTGGGGGCATGTCATAGAAGGCATGACTTCCACACTTATAAATTTTCATAGTTTTCAGATTACAGTGGGGGCATGTGGCCTCCACACCTATACACTTACTTGGTATATCTAGATTTTTGTGGGGGCATGTCATAAAGATATGACCTCCACACTTGCACAAAATTTAGTTCAGTTCCATGATTTAGATATACACTTAGGTCAAAATCCTATACATTGCATGGATTTTGATCAAGGTTACTCATTTCACATTTTCCAAGCCCTAACTCCCTATCCATTTTGACATTATCTGGTGTAAAATGTTGACATTTAGCATATTGTTGCTAGTGTTTTTTTGTGTCTTAAGTATGTGTCCCATAGGGGGTGCACATTTAAAAAACCATGGTTATTTTCCAATGGTATTAATTCCATAGTGAAATCCATGTGGTGTTTCCCCACATTCATGGATGGCACTAGAGGGAAAGCCATCGACATTAAGTTTTGATTACCTAACCTAACGTGGACATCATGTGAGGCCCTGACATGATATAGCTAGCCAGCCAAGGGGAATGGACCCTAAGACCTCCCACATATAGCTTTCAACACTCAACCACACGAGTTAACCCGTCAGGCTAAAGCCATGCTTATTATCAATGAGTATCATCATTAAGTAGGACCAGTTGAATGTTGATTTTTTTATTTGCCTTAGCACAAACTCTCTAGCATTTTTATAGTTGCATATATTTATTCTAGGCATGTAGTGAGAAAAATCATTTAAGTTAGTCCACTATTTTTAGGGTTTAGTGATAGTATTCAAACATGCAATTTCAAATCTAAGTTAAAGCTAAGTTTTATGCTGATTTACATGTCATTTGAAACATTATTTTTGGTGGTTATGAGGTTACTATAGTAGTTAAGCCATGGATTAAAAATATTAAGTATGTTTTACATTATATGAACTAGTTTCTCTAGATTTTAGGGTTCAAGATTGATATTTACATTACTAACCCTCGAAACATCTTCATTTCCATGAAGGATGTTAAATGTATAGAAGTATTTTTTTTTAATTTCTTATTTTATTAGAATTACATGGAATTTTAATTATTTGAAAAATTTATATGACCTTCAGAAAACACAATAATGTTTTATTGCTTTGTTGCTCGACTTTCCTCTTTATCTATCAAGGGAGGTGGACCTATTTCAAGAATGATAATTGAAAAAATTACTTTTTACCTACAAATTTGCTTCGTCTTCAACAATTCATTCTCAAGATTGGGATTTTCTAGGAGCCTAAAAAAATATCCTATAGTACTTATCATTTTAAGAGATTGAGAGTAAACATAAAATAGACAGCTTTCAAATCAAAGTGTAGAGTAAGTTTTTGGCGCTAAAAAAGTAAGGAGAGTTCAAATTTCTCAATTAGTAGAGAAATGTCTCCCATGAAATGTATGAAAAATTCATACGTTTTTGTTATACAATATAATATTATTAAATATAATTCAATCTAACTTTTCCATAATAAATTGTCTTTTAAACTAAAATTTGTATAGCAATATATTCAAAAGTGGATACTTATTTCCACATTTTTAAAAAATGAAGCAGTTATTATTCTAATTAATAATAACTATAAATAAAGATTTATTATTATTATTTCAAATTACTCGTTATATAAATTTTGTTCCCTTACATTTATGTGTCAATATCTACTGAATTAAATATTTACTTAAAAATAGAGCCCTCATGAAGTTGGAGAGTTTGTCCTACGCTCAACCTTGCATACAAAGAAAAAAAATGAATCTAGGAAAGAGAGAACTTTTATAACATAAAAAATAAAATCCTTTGATAGACTGCTACAGTAAACGAGAAAACAAAACTTATTAAAATCGCAAAATGGTATCGATTTTGTGCAGAGTAGAAGTGGTGTAATGATGTCTTCCATAAAATATACCTGCCTATTGTTCAAAGACTAGGTAGCAGCAGGACTGTAAAAATTACATAGGAAACCGCATGCACTAGGGTAAAAATTATTACCTATGTACCGGACGGAGAGGAAATTTTAAACCCTTGGTGTATGTGACAGATGAGCGGCTGCAGTCGCGCAGGCCTTCACTGAACTCCCTCCTCCCATTATTGCAATCTTGGCCTTCTCCTTCAACTCTTTCATTTTCTCCCTTGCCTTTATTCCCTCTTCTCCTTCCATCAATTCCCTCACCGCTCTTTCAACTTCTTCTCTCCTCACAAATCCATTGCTTTCCATCTTCAAATCTATCGCTACCTGAATCTGCTTTGCCAGTACGACCCTGTTCATCCTCTGTTCGTAATAAAGAGGCCATCCGATCATCGGAACTCCAGCTGAAATGCTCTCCAGCGTAGAGTTCAACCCACAATGAGAAATGAAGCCGCCGGTAGACGAGTGTGAGAGAACGGCAACTTGAGGAGCCCAATTAACAACCACTAAACCTCGGTCCTTGGTTCGATTCTCAAATCCCTCGGGTAAAAATTGAGAAACGTCCGTTTCCAGAGTAAAGCCCCCAGATTTGTATGCACGCAACACCCACAGGAATCGGTGGCCACTGGCTTCCAGTCCAAGCGCCAGGTCTCTAATTTGCGCATTTGACAAAACGGCACCGCTTCCGAAGGACACAAACAGAACCGACGACGCCGGCTGTTCATCTAACCATTTCAAACAGTCCGTCTCATCTGGCATATCCGATCCCAGTAGCAACGGCCCTATTGGATAGATGTTTGGCATTTGAACTTTTTCTTCCTTAAGGGCTTTTATTGCTTCCTCTTCCAGTTCAGTAAAGGTGTTAATGAGTATCCCTGTGGCTTCCTTCAAGCGCGAGGAATGGCGAACGAACTCGTAAAAGGCAGAATCAGATCTGTCATGAAGAACAGGGGGCAGATCCCTGGCGGGAATGAGCGGAAGCCCCGGTATCTCTACTTCAAAATCGGCGTCTTTAAAAGACACCTCAATCTCTGAGACGAGCTTCGGGAGATGTATCATCAGACAAACAAAGGAAGCAGAAGCTGGAACGAATAAGTAAGTTGGTATGTTTAGCTTGGTTGTGACATCGAGCAGGGCAGTACAGAATAAATCTGTAACAAACGCAGAGATTGGCGGAGATGAGTTCAACAACGATTGGAGAACATCTCCAATGTGTGGCTTTGCTTTCTCCGTAAACTTTGATAAGCGAGTAACAACATTCATGTTTTCCTCATTTTCACCAATAGCGAATTCAGGGATCTCTGTAAGGCGGATGTCGAGACCGGAGGAGGTCAGACGTTGTGTGAATGCAGGCTGCTGAGATGTCCACATCCACTTACTGAGGATAAAGGTTACGGAGAAGCCATGCCAGGCACATAGGCGGTTCGCAAACTCAGCTGCTGGGATGAAATGGCCCATTCCCCCGCTTAGAGGGAAAATGGCAATATGAGGCTTACGGATCTGATCGGTAAGCTCCATCGCACAGAAAACAATGGCAGAGCAACGACACAGATATGGAAATTGTTATTGATATCTGTATAACGTTGCTCCTGTTGCGTATATGGTATGAAATGAGGGTATATTACTTATATTAGCAGTTGCCGAAAGGTGCAAGTTAGGTTTGAAGGTATGACATTTTTCTGTTTTGGCAAAGCAGAGTTATCCAAAGCTAAATTTAAAGTATGCCCAAAAGACACACAAGATCCACCACTCAAGATGATTATACAAGGAACAATAGGTAAAAGTAAATCTTACTTGATTATACCCATCAAACATAACCTAAATGGACTTGTAGGGAGAACTGATTATTCCCTACTTCTCTTTGTTCCAATTGGTGTCACAACATTTAATGTAAATGCATCAATAATACATTCAAGCCTCTGCATTCCTATTCATGAAATGAAGGCACTTGAAGGAAAAACACTAATAATTTTTTTAGAACAAATGAAACACATTGAATATGTGCTCATTGATGAAATCAACTTCATAAGCCCAAGGATGCTCAAATATATAGATAGCTGATTATGTGAGGCATTTCTTCTACATAACAAAATAAATTTTTGAGGTTACGCAACTATACATGTTGATGACGTGGGACAACTTCCCCCCATAAATGGCATGCCAATCTATGCAGTAAATTCATTTAGCCACACTATTTGGCAAGTATTCAACACAGTAGTAACAATACACACTGATTGCCATCAATAGAGATGCATGATAAATAACCTATTATTCAAATTTTTTTTAACCAACATAAGAAATGCAAAAGTAAAAAAAGAAGAGTGGAATATGCTCATGTCAAAAATATCATCCATCATGCATCTAGAAGAATATGAACATTTCAAAGTGTCAAAACATTTGTATGCAACTAATAAATTAGCAATAATACATAACAAGCAAATGTTAAAATCATTAAAAATTCCAACAATAATATGTAAATCAAAATAGAACAGATAACAGGTGACACTGAACCATGACACTCAACTCGAGCAAATTGTGCTTCTAAGTAAATGATAAAATATTATGTTGGCATCCAATCTATGGGTGAAACTAGGGTTGGTTAATAGAGCCAATGGAGAAATAATTCACATTGCCTACCACCTAGATTCAAATCCACCTTTCTTACCCATGTACATGGTTATTGCCTTCAATAATTAGTCTGGTCCCCCATGGGATATTTGTAATCAACACATTATCCAATTCCTCCTATTGAATGGGGTAATCACTAACAAATACCTATCAAAATGGCATAGACTCTAAGGATACATAAAACACAAGGAATGACTCTCAATAAAGCAACAATAGATATTAGCAACATTAATCATCAAGGGTTGACCTTCATTGTCGTATCAAGAGTATGCTCACTATCTTCCCTATATATCAATCCTTTATTTTTATTTGATTGTTTTACAATAATGAAGGATGATATATATGTAAATATGAGAAGAGAATAGGAAGAAAGACTCAGTGCAATACCTCTTCCACATTATTTACAATAAATGTAGGTTTTCTCAATAAACACACAAATGTGAATTTTCACAACATTTATTTTGCTCTTTACTACTCCTCACCTACTTCAAACTAATAACCTCTTAATAATAAATAAATAAAATATAAAGATGACTTGCGCTATTGGAACAACTTCTAGTTAAAAGTTTTATTTATTAAATTATAAATAATAATATTATAAAATTATTAACTATTATTATTTATAATATTTATTTTAAAATAATACTATGATAATATTATATATAATAGTTAACATGTATATCTTAGACAAATCTATGTAAAAATCATCAAGTTTTACATATATTTATCTAAGGTGTGTATTTTAGTTAATTATTAATTTATAATATGAAATAAATATATTAAAAAATAATAATATTAATTAAAATAATATTAAAATTATTATTTTTTAATTAAATTATTTGTTTGTTTTTATAACACATATTTAATTTGATATATAATGTGGCACCTAAAAACCATGTATAGGGGCTTTGTCTATCATTTATAGCTATAACCATAAGGACTGAGAGTCACTTTAAAAAGTTACATTCATCCCAAATTCATCCATAATAAACTTTAGTCAATGAACATTTAAGTTTTAGAATTTTATTATATGATACAACTAGTTCGAATGGGTTTAAAAAGTTTTATTATTCAATGTTCCCTATATAAATCATAATAAACGATGAAACACTATATGAAATACATATATGTTTTAATAGTTTAGTGTATTCAAAATTTCACATTGCATCTACAAAAAAAATTGATTGTAATTTAATATGAACAAGTACATAAATCAATGACTCATACAATGATCAAATTTAGTTTACAAACCTAAGCATAGCTATATTTTTATTTCAGTTATAGATAACTAAATTTGAAAAAATATTTTCCCTTGACCTTGCTACAATGTAATTGATATCCCCAAAAAACATTGCTTCTTCTCTCAAACTCTAACTATAGGTTCATCTAGAGTGAAGTCACTTTGTCGTTGAAGAGGGGGGACGTTGAGACGGTGGATAGGTTTGGCATTCGAGGGCTTTCCCCAGTTTCAACGTATGTCAGGAGGAGTCAACAGGGGAAGTAGCACATCCATCAGCTGGGGAAGTGGCTGCCCCCGCCTGTTGGTCTTTTAAAAATTAACATGGATGGATCTTCCAGGGGTAATCCCAGGTCGGCTGGGATTGGTGGGATTGGTAGGGATTCTTCGAGATCTATGATTTTTATTTTTTTGGCATATTAGGGAGTTCATACTATTAATTAGATGGAAGGGTTGGCTATCCTCTTTGCCCTGAAGCGGGCCTATGTTTTAGGGTGGAGGTGGGTGATCTGTGAAGTGAATTCTCAAGTCCTGATTCATTTGCTCATGGAGAGGAAAATATCCAAAGTAAGCTGGCAATTGGCCATGATAGTTTAGCAGATATTGCAGGTCAGTTCTTTAATGGATTTTAATTCTTTTGCCCATATTCCAAGGGAGTGGAATAGGGCGGTAGATTGCTTGGCCAAATAGGTGTTGGTTGGTGGAGATGACCGTAAGGTGGACGAGTGGGAACACTTGTCTTGTGATTTACGTCAGGAGCTAGAGTCCATTCTTGTTGAAGAGGCTAGGGGTGTTGAGGCGTGATGCTTTGATTTCAGATTTTTTTGGTCTTTGGTTTGCTTGTTGAGTTTGTAATATGTTGTTTTAAGTCTTAATAAATTTTTTGCCCCTTTAAAAAAAAACTATAGGTTCATCTTACAAAAATTAACAACACAATTATTAATCTATGAGAATAATAGTTTTTAGCATATAAATTGTTAGAGGTACAATCACTAAGAGGGGCGGTGTGAATCAATGATCCCAAATAATCCAACTTCAATTATGATATTTACAAACACTTAACTAGTTACCACAAGCATTCATGAAGCATACATATCATTCATAGCAAATAGCAAGAGAGATAATGCAAGATCAATCCCATAACACATGACATATGTGGGAAACCCTCTTGCTGGAGAAAACCCACTAGAACCTACAATTAAAATATTGTACTATAATAACAAGAACCAATTTAAAATAATTTTAACTGATCAAGGAACTACAATCCATATTTAGTGAGATTACAATCCTACAAGGTGCTACAACACCTGTCTAGTTGAGTTGGAATAACAAATAGATTTTTAGCAAGGTTCACCTTGTAAGGAGGTTGAAACCACCGTAGATGTTGAGCTGCCACAACAAAACCTATGAATGCATCCACCTTTGAACTGATGTCTTCAACACCTAATGATGGACCTTTGAATATGATTCTTCACCTTTGCTCATACTCAATTTGCAAGAGCACTATTCTTCCAACAAAATTATGACCCATAGGTCACTCTACCCCTCCTTTGTTAAATAATTCACACACACAAGTCTCTCTCAAATCTCTCCCATGTCTCTCCCTCAAAGTCTATCTCCAAGTCTAGAAACCAACACATTTGGTTTCACTAATTATAGAGCAAACATGATAATCACTACCTTGGTCATCCATTAGGCATACCTTAATCCTTAATGAATCTTTCACATCAATACACGACTCAAAAAAAATCTTCATAGGTCACCCATATCATCTATGGGTCACCTTTAAGGAACTACACCTTTCAATTAGGCCCTTGTAGCCCTTATAGATCTATGTGAACCCATTCACTCCTTTAACACCTCATCAAAAAAAAAGAACAAAAAACCACTACCAAAAGTGTGGACCCATTCCATATTATCTATAGGTCCCCCTTAAGTGCCAAAAACCAACATAAAACCGTTATGCTTAAGCATAATTCATTTAAACAATATTTTGTGCACATAGTCATTATGAACAAACACACTGTCATCTTCTAAACCATTATTCATCATGATTACAAATGGTCAAACCTTTATAATGAGCACAAAAAAATATTATGGAGTCTAAAACACTTCCCAATATCCAATTCAACATGAAACATCTAAATAACATCAATACAAGATCAATTATCCTTCTCGAGTCACTTGCAAAATACATACAAACACATAGTCAACTTTGAACCTTTATAAATATGACTATACTCAATTTGATATCTTTAAATCTATATTTATAGATGTGCCTTGGATTCTTCTAAAAGTTTTATTTTTACGCCATGACAAAATTCTACATAGATCGAAAGATATAGCCAAAATATAAAGCACTAGTTTTTCCTTTACAAATTCAAATATTCAAATGCAAACGGTTAAAGTTAAAATTTGAACACTAAGATCACATCTCATGTCCTCTTAGATTTATATCAATCTCATACCATGGATCTTATCCAAAATTTAACACATAGGCACCAATGCTCAAATGTTAAACCTTGAACATGTTGACCTCATCATGTGCAATCTAGAATCTTTGACTCAACTCACTCCATCGATCTCTTGTATATAGCTCGATCTTTAACAATGTTAAAAATTTGTCACTTTAACCTATTTAATTTAATACACACCATTTATCTCTATCTATATGATCACCCACTCACTGTTGATCCTTGGAAGAAACTTGATCTTTATCTCTACTCAGCATAAAATATTGAACACATGACACCATCTCACTGCTTCCTGACTTCTTGGAGTACCATGCTTCATCGATATTGATTAAACTTTGACTTGTACACATTTAAATATGTATGGTAACCTTATCTTCTTAGAAGACAAACTTTGCATAATCATATCTTGTACCTCGCTCACTTGCATGTTCTCAAATTTGGACCATATGATCTCCTCACATAGGAGAATCCAACCATGTGTCAAATTGATCTTAAAACATTTGTATGTGTGAGATATAATGACATTAAAATGTCTATTTATATTTATCTAATTACATATCCAACAATCACCTGGAAGGCCAACTTTTCTCATGCATATCTTTTGGTGTGCTTCAATGCATGATCTGAAATTTAGCACAAATAAACTAGGTACAAAACTGAACAAACCCATGTGATCACCTTCTCCTAAAATTTTCACATGTGCAAGATATTCCACCATAAAACTTATTTCTTTATTCTTTCTTGCCTCATGAAAAATTTGGCAAAGTATGGGAAAATACTGTTAAATTGCTTGGAAGCCCAAATTTGCACTTGCATATCTTTTATCTCACTTAGGCACATGACTTGAGATTTAACACATAAAAAATAGGCACAATACTAAACAAACCCATGTGACTATTTTCTCCTAAGACCTTTATGTGTGTGAATGTTAACATCATCAACATACTTACTCGACTCTTATTTGAACATAGTAAACACTATCAAAATGCTTGAAAGCCTAACTTTGCATTCACATATCTTTGACTATGTTTAGGCACATGACCTAAGATTTAGTAAATAAACACTAGGAATTAATTTTATCACAACCATATAACCAACTCCCCCTAACTCATCCATATGTGGCAATGCTGACATCATCAAACTGCCTACTCAGAGTTTTTTCCACTAGACGCAAAATGTCTAGATGACAAAAATGATCAATCGGATGAAATCCACTTATGCATACAAGCACTCAAAGAATATAAATAATCTTAGGTACCACTTTCACATCCTCAAATCACCATACTCATCCCTAAACATCTCTAACCATGCCAAAATAGAAGATCAACCAAGCGTACTTCAAGCATATTAGGACAAGCATATACCACACTTTATCATTGTCACATTGACTATCAAGGCACTTCATCCACTCACCTAGAAATCTCCATGAAATCATCATGATATAATTGAAAATGATCCAAAAATATCCTTCTTTATCATTGATGTCAATAACCATCATATATCAATATACAACTCACCTTCTTTCTCTCTTTTCAAGCACTCTCACAATAGGAACTTTCTCTCCGTTCGACACAATGATAAAGTCAAAACCAAATAATCCTAAGGACATAAAAAGACTACCAATAGGAGAATACCATCTTATAAATATTGTTAAGTTGTGGAGCTAAAAGCTTCACCAAATGAGCAAGTGCAAAAGTTGCTAGAACTACACAGTCACCGGCGTCAGTTAGGAGCAACCGATGTCGGTCAGGAGTCGACTGAGAGATGCCGGCGTCGGTCATGGATCAGCTGATGTCGATCAAGTGCAGACTGACAGGGACCGATGTCAGTCACTTGTGCATCCAGAATGCTATTTTAGTAGATAGAACAAATTGTTTACATGATAGGATTAAGTGATAGTCTTAAGTCTACATCTCTATCTTTAGTAGGACTGTTTTGAGCCCTTGATTAGGAGATGCATCTAATGGTTGTGATTGTATGCTCATGAATCCCTAAATTTATATAATAGGGATAGATCTTCATAGCTTATTAAGAATTGGTAGAACAGTACAAGATATTTGTATAGTATATGTGTATCATTCCAGGTTGTTGGAATTGATTGAGAGAGAGAACTCTTGAGGGAAAGAAATCTAGGAAGAGATCTGTACATCTGAGAGAGGTGTGGAAGAAAAGAAGTTTCTTCAATTGTAATTCCTTCTAAAAGAGTTTAATACAAGTTTTCAAGGTGGTTTCTTGTATCTCTTGTTCTTTGCTATTTCTGATTCTAGTTACTTATCTTTCTGGTTTAATTCCGTGTTTAGTTGCTTTCATATAGTAATCAACTTTGTTGGTTGATCCCCAATAAGTGGTATCAAAGCTCAGGTTGACTAACAGGTATTGCAGATCTGGTTAGTGTTTATTGATTACAGGTCACTCATAGGAATTTTTGTTTGAGTGGGAGAAGCAATGGTAGAAAAAAATAAATTGAGAATGGAGAAGTTTAATGGCAAGAATTACCAATTATGGAGAATGCAG
Source organism: Torreya grandis (assembly GCA_037957365.1). Taxonomy (NCBI): domain Eukaryota; kingdom Viridiplantae; phylum Streptophyta; class Pinopsida; order Cupressales; family Taxaceae; genus Torreya; species Torreya grandis. The sequence goes on from JARHVA010006795.1 coordinate 576,801, forward strand.
ATAGAAGATTATCTGTATCAAAAAGATCTATACTTACTGTTAGGTGGGATTTCAAAGAAGCCCACAGACATGAAAGATGAAGAATGGGAAGTTCTTGATAGAAAGGCTCTTGGATCTATAAGATTGAGTCTAGCATCTACTGTGATATCTAATCTATCACAGGCAAAGTCAACCATAGAGTTAATGACTACTTTAGCAAATTTATATAAAAAACCCTCAAATTCAAATAAGGTATATCTTATGAAGTAGTTATTTAATTTGCAAATGCAGGAAGGTGGATCTGTATCTAATCATCTAAATGATTTCCATGGAATTGTAAATCAATTAAATTTAGTCAAAATAGTGTTTGATGATGAAATTAAAGCTCTATTAATCTTATGCTCTTTATCTGAGAGATGGCATAGCTTGGTAATGGCAGTTAGTAATACTGCATCTGCTTCAAATATTTTAAAAGTAGATGATGTTGTTAGTGTAATCTTGAATGAAAAAATTCGCAGGAAAAGCACAAAAAAAACATCAGGGAATGCTTTAAGTTTTGAGAGCAGGGGAAGGCAAAAAGAGAAGGGCAAGCACAGGAGATCAAGGTCTAAGTCAAAGATGAGAGGTAGATCCAAATCTAGAAATGGTAGGAGGATAGCATGTTGGAATTGTGGAAAGATAGGGCATATAAGCAAAGATTGCTGGTCAAAACCAAAAGAAGACAATCAGCATGAAGGTAAAAAAAAAGTAAAAGTTGCAAGTATTGCTGCACAAGATGCTCTTATATTCTCTTTGCATAATATTATAGAATCTTGGGTTTTAGATTCTGGTGCCTCTTTCCATGCAACCCCTAATAGAGAATATTTCAGTGACTATGTCCATGGAGATTTTGAAATAGTTTATTTAGGGGATGATGAGCCTTGTGAAATTGTTGGCAAAGGAAAAGTGCAGCTGAAAATGCAGAATGACAACACATGGGTGTTGAGAGATGTCATGCATGTTCCCACCCTGAAAAGAAATCTGATTTCTGCAAGAAAGTTAGGGGATGAGGGTTGTACAATAACTCTCATAGCTGAATCTTGGAAGGTGTCCAAGGGTGCACTTGTAATGGCCAGAGGTAAGAGAGTAGGTACTCTCTATTTATGTAATTTTATTACTGATAATTCTCCTATATTATCTACTTCAGATGTAGATGCAAAGTTGTGGCATCAAAGGCTTGGCCACATGAGTGAGAAGGGAATGACAATTCTTAAGTCAAAAGGTAAGCTTTCAGATTTGAAAAGCATAGATCTAGAATTTTGTGAGCACTGTATTTTTGGGAAACAAAAGAGAGTGAGTTTTCTCAAGACTGGGTCAACAAAGAAGAAGCACAAATTAGAGCTTGTTCACACAAACGTGTGGGGGCCAGCTCAGGTTGCTTCTATTGGAGGATCACAGTACGATGTTTCTTTCATTGATGATGCTACAAGAAAGGTATGGGTCTATTGTATAAAGAAGAAATCTGATGTTTTTGACACTTTTAACATTTGGAAAGCTATGGTTGAGAATGAAACAAGCAAGAGATTGAAGTGCCTTAGATCTAACAATGGTGGTGAGTTCTGCACCTATAAGTTCAACTGATATTGTTATATGCATGGAATACGTAGGCAAAGGACGGTTCCAAGGACACCTCAACAAAATGGAGTTGTTGAAAGGATGAACAAAATAATAATGGAGCGTGCAAGGTGTATGAGATTACATGTTGATTTGCCCTTAGAATTTTGGGCAGAAGCTTTGGATACTATAGCGTACCTGATTAATAGAGGACCCTCTACAGCTCTGGATGGTGGAATTCCAGAAGAGGCTTGGACAGGTAAAAAGGTAGATCTTTCATTTCTCAAGGTTTTTGGTTGTGAAGCCTTGGTGCACGTTGATAAAGAAAATAGAAAGAAGCTGGATGCTAAGTCTATGAGGTGCACATTTATTGGCTATGGCTCTGATGATTTCGGATTCAGGTTTTGGAATCTAGGAACTAACAAAATAATTGGGAGTCGTGATGTTGTTTTCAATGAAAAAGTGATCAGCTCAAGAAGCTGAATCAATCTGGGCAGAGCAATGGAGAATTGGACGAGGTGACGGTCCAAAATGAGCTAACGGGAAAGAATAATCGCAGACAGGAAAACACAAAGACCGATGTCGGTCAGGCAGGAACCGACGTCGGCAATACAGGAACCGATAAGGGACCCTGCGACAGCTGTGAGGACATGCTTGCCAGCTGAGCCGTAACGTCGGCGCCAGATAACAGATTAATTTCTTATGAAAATGAATTACTTACCCCACCCTATTGGTCACCTCTTTCTTTTTCTGACAGCGCAATCTGTTACGTCTAAATCATTATCTCGTTAAGGTCAGACGTTCGATTCTTGCGATGATCATTTTTACACCAGTAAGATTAATGGTTCTGGTGAATTGTCATTGTAACCCTGCCTCTCCCTTGAAGTAAAGAAGGAAAATTCCAAAAAACAAAAATAGGTTTTCAATTGTTGGAAGCTACTAGACATTTAAGATATTATCGAAATCAAATAATTAAAAAGATATTGTTTTTACAGGTATTAAAAAATTCTGGAGAAAATTGTGTTAGAGTTTTTTGATTGACGTTTAGGTTCACACTCCATGAACCATTTTCAAATTACGAGAATGATTTTTTGTTAATATTGCATACCAAGCTATTCCTTTATAAATATAACAATAAAACTCAATGATGTTCTAAATGATCTATGGAATTATCAATTGTTTCAATTATTTAATGACATGAAGTAATTTTTTAGAACATTGATCTGTATTATGTTGAATTGGATTAACATCTCTTTCAATATTTTGTTTTTTTTAAAATATATCAACTATATAATTAACTCTTAAATTTTTTACATATTTTAATTCGTATATTTATATGTTAAAAAAATTCAAAAATGAAGTGTTCCTTCCATTTCAATTGCGCTTTACTCATCTATCATCACCCAAACTACAATCACCTTGTCATCTTCAAAAATTATAATTATTTTATAACATGCATACATAAATATATAAAGTTCCCCACGTGGTTTTGGTTTTATCTAATAACCCTACTAACCCTACTAAAAATGATTTGGACAAATCAACTAAAGCATAAAAAAACAAAATAATGTCCACTTTTTCTTGTTTGAAAGGATCCGGTCACTTTCGAGGTTATTTCTTTATAATTTTAGAGATGGGAACCTTTTTGGTCACAACCAAATAATTGGTGCGTGTTTTGGTCTATTTGTTTTCAACCTACAACCGTCGGTGCATATCTAGTTTATTTGTTTAATGAATACTCAATCTCTATAGATCTTAAAAGTTGTCTAATGATATTAGAATGTTATTATTGCAATGAGATTATTTGGTTGGATTGGGCCATCTCTAAGAATGTTTAGGTATGGAATATATATATTATATGTATATATATATATATGTAGGTAAGTAAAGGTAAAGTGAAGATTTTGAAAGGGATTTTTTTCACATTGAAATATATAATAGAGGAGTTAATTTTTAAAAAGATAAAAAAAATCGATTAAATAAGATAAGTAATTGAATAAGAATTGTAAGTTTGGATAGATAATTTAATCATAAATAGATAATCCATAAAAAAGATAAAGATAGGAAGCTAAGAAACAAGACTCCTAGCCAACGGTAAAATCATAATGAAAAGACAACAAAAAAACATGAAACAAATAAAACCAGTAGAATAGCCAAAGGGTGAATTATTCACACCAAATACCACAAGGCCCTGAACGAGGATGGAAAATTAACTACAGGGAGAAGCCAATTATCTCCCCTTTAAGTTATTATTTTTTTGGTAGATGGTTTATTCAAAAATAATAATTTGTTCATTCCATCCTTTCCTAATTCTGAATGTAATGTAAAGATATAAGGGTTTCACAATCTATATTATTAGAAAATAGTTTTCAAAAATAATTATATAAATATTTTTGAATTGATATTTAGGATCTCACTCTATAATCTATAATATCTTTTTTTTTACATGAAGTTTTAAGTAATAATAATTTTATATTTTTTATAAAGGTGATAGTGGAAAATGAGGTTGTGCATTTTTCATATAGCACGGTAATGTATTATGCGAGGATGAAATGTTTCATTTAACAATGAGCTTAAGCAATAACAAAGTAGTGGAGCTTATGGTGAATGATTTAAAGGTGCACTTACAGATGATGGCGAGGAGCAATGATAGGATGTTTCAGAGGATATCATACATCAAAGGGCCCACATCATACACCGAACTCGGATTCAAGGTAGGTAGTATATTTATATGACCAACACCTATTGCAAAGGAGTTCATAGCTTATAGGGCAATGACATCTTTAATTTATCATTTTTTAAAGTTAAAAGTGGACAAGGATGTCATGAACGTTGATTTGATTGTGGCAAGGCTTCACATCCGATATATGACTTGAATCAATATTACAATATTAATGATGCAAAAACAATACAATAAAATTTTGGAGTCTATATTTAAAAATATAGTATATAATAATAATAAACTAATTATAAATATAATATATTCTAATAATATATAATATATTATATAAATAATTATATTATATTTATAACTATACACATTATTGTAATATATAAATTACAATTATTATATATTATTTTAATAATATGTATAATACAAAATAATAGTATATAATTATATTAGATAGAATATAAAACATATAAAATTATATATTAATATATAATATTAATTTATATTATAATAATATTATATATTATATTTATGTTGAAAGACGTTCTACAATGATAATTTGAATGGTGGTGGGTTGTAATGTAATGGGTGTTTTCAATTTTAATTCCAAATTTAAATTTGACATCCATTTAATCGTTATTTAGAAAAAAAATCATTTAAAGAAAAATCTATCAAAAATTATTATACCTTATTAACTTTTATTAAAAATATAATTTTATAAACATAGACTATTACAAGTTAAAATCTGGTCGACATTATTATATCATATTAATTTTTATTAAAAACATAATTCTATGAGCCGACACAATTACAAGTTAAAAACGTAAAATGTACATATTTTAATATTAGTGGACCCTCCATAGTTACACATTAATTTTCTCTTCTTTGGCATGTTAAAGTTGTAAAGTTATAAGGTTATACCATTATGATTATCTATAATACTAAATTCTATTCCCATTTACTCTATGCAATGCTAAGTCGAGTTAAGAAATTTGTTTTTCGATCTATACAGTGAAATTATTTATTTTTTTATTTAACTTTCAATGTTAATGTCTGTTTGCAAGGAATCACTTCTACTTCTATCTAGGACTCTCAAGTGTATTTGAGTTGCGTTACACCCAAAATCACTAAATTTATTGAATGATAATTATAAAACTAGGGTCATTTTTGTTGGAGCATTGTCAATGATGTCATGGAGATGTCCAAGTGGGTGGATGAAGTGCCTTGATAGTGTATGTGACAATGACAAAGTGTGTAATATGTTTGTCATAGTATGCTTAAAGTATACTTGGTTGATCTTCTATTTTGACATGGTTAGAGATGTTTAGAGATGAGTATAGTGATTTGAGGATGTACAAGAGGTCCCTAATATATTTTATATGCTTTGAGATCTTGTACGCATAAGTAGATTTCATCTGGTTGATCATTGTTGTCATCTAAATATTGTGAGTCTAGTAGCAAAAAATCTGAGCAGGTAGTTTGATGACATCACCATTACCACATGTGGATGAGTCAGGAGGAGTTGCTCATATGATTGTAATCACATTAGTCTTTAATTACTATGCGTTAAATCTTAGGTCATGCACCTAAACACAGTCAAATATATGTGGGTGCAAAGTTGGGCTATCAGACATTTTGACAATGTTTTATATGTTCAAATAAGAGCCAGGTAAGCATGTTCATGATGTCAGCATTCACATGCATGGAGGTTTCAAAATAAAATGGTCACATAGGTTTGTTCAGTATTGTGCCTAGTTCTTATGCATGCTAAATCTCAAGTCATATGCCTCAGCGAGATAAAAGATATATAACTGTAAAGTTGGGCTCCCAGGCAGTTTGATAGTATTTTTCCATACTTAGCCAAATTTGCATGAAGCAAGAAAGAGACAAGTAAGTAATTTTATGGTCGAATATCTCACACGTGTGAACATTTCAGGAGAAGGTGATCATATGAATTTGTTCAATTTTATATCTAGTTTATTTGTGCTAAATTTTAGATCATGTGTCGAAGCACATCAAAAGATATGCATAAGCAAAGTTGGCCTTCCATGCAATTCTTGACATTGTTGGATTTGTAAATAGATAAATCTGAAGAGGCATTTTAATGTCATTATATCTCACATATGAATGTTTTAGGAGCAATTTGACACATGGTTGGATTCTCCTATGTGAGGAGATCATATGGTCCAAATTTGAGAACATGCGAGTTAGCGAGGTAAACAATATGATTGTGAAAAGTTGGCCTTCCAGGTAGATAAGCAAGTTTCTCATACTTAGTCAAATTTGCACAAGTTAAATTTCAAGTAACATCAACAGAGTGTGTTACTCTAAGAAGGCAAGAAATAGTGAGATGGTGTCATGTGTTCAATGTTTAACGTTGAGCACAGATAAAGATCGAATTCTTCATAGGATCAATGGTGATCATAAAAATAGAGATAAAAATTCAAGAGGTTAAAGTAATAGTTGTTTAGCATTACTAAAGACTGATCTATGTATATGAGATCGACGAAGCACATTGAGTCACAATTTCTAGATTGCATGAAATGAGGTCAACATGTTGAAGGTTTAACATTTGAGCATTAAAACTTATGTATTAAAGTTCAAAGAAGATCAATGGTGAGAGATTGATCTAAATTTGAGAGGACATGAGATGCAAGCTAAGTGTTCAAAGTTAAACTGTGACTGTTTGCATTTGAATATTTGAATTTGTAAAGGAAAAATCAATGCTCTATATTTTGGATATATCTTTAAGTCTATGCAAAATTTGTTCATGGTGTAAAAATAAAACTTGGAGAGGAATCCAAGGTACATATATCACTATAGATTTGAAGATATGAACTGATTACAATCATAGTTATGAAGGTTTAAAGTTGACTATGTGTTTGTTTGTATTCTACAAGTGACCCAAGAAGGATAATTGAGCTTGTATTGATGATATTAAATGTCTCATGTTGAATTGGCTATTCAAAAGTGTTGCAGACTCTATGAGGTTTTTTTTTTTCATTATTAAGGTTTGATCATTTGTATGCAGTATGAAAAATGGTTTAGAAGTGACAGGACTGAAGTTCCCCAAATCTCTGACACAACTTGTCAGATTTAAGAGCACATATGATTACCAATGTATAAGCAATTTAAACATGCAAAAATTAACCAGAAGTACAAGTAACTATCAATGAGAAAACACACAGAATGTGAGAGGCAATATACAATTGTATTCAACTCATTATAAAAGGAAATTACAACAAAGAGATCACACTCTTTCTTCCACTTCGTGGGCTTACAGTAATCTTCCCTCAAGAGTAATCTTCTCTCACTAGGTCACAACAAACAACTCAAACACAGAGTTGTTGTTCACCTGTACACTAAGTAGGAACCGCTACTCCAAGTAGATCTCACCATGATCCTGCTCCTTGATGTATTGCTGTCACCTCGATCTTGCTCCCCTGTAGATCCTCTTCTGACCCTCACATACAAACATCTTAGCAGACCAACCCTAATCTTACTTATCACATGTAGATCTCCTCCATGATCTAGCAACACCCTGCTGACCAAACCTGATATTACATACCCGGAAGAACATGCTCTTCCAGGGGAAGAACTCTCCAAGTTGTACTTAGTTCTTCACTTAACAATACAACCCATGAGTATATTATATAGATCTCATGCATATAATGATTAGACTTGCAGCTTAAGACTCTAACTGGTCTTCATCATGCAAACAACCCATTCAACTAACTGACTGTCCGTCAACAGTAGTAATGGAAATGCACAGGTGACCGACATTGGTCCCTGCCTGACTGGAGGTGACCGACGTCGATCGAATCCTGCCGATGTCAGTTTCCCTTGTGTTCACCCTTGACCAGCGTCGATGATCCTGCCGACGTCATCGACTGTGAAACTCAAAAACCTCCCTGTTTGCATTTGGGTGAAGCTTTTAGCTCCACACCCTAACAAGAAGGTGACTATGTGTTTGTTCATAATGATTGTGTGCATATAATGTTGTTTAAATGAATTATACTTAAGCATAAGGGTTCTTTGTTGGTTGTTGGAACTTAAGGGGGCCTTATAGATCATATGAAATGGGTCCATGCTTTTGGTAGTGGTTTTGTGTTTTTGTTTTGTTTGATAAAGTGTTAGAGGAGTGAATGTGTTCACATGAGACCTATAAGGGTTACAAGGGCCTAATTGAAAGGTGTAGTTCCTTAAAGGTGACCCATAGATGCTATGGCCAACCTATGAATATTGTTTTTGAATCATGTCTTGATGTGAGAGATGCCTTAAGGATTAAGGCATGCCTAATGGCTAACCAAATTAGTGATTATCATGTTTTCTCTATAAATAGTGAAACCAAATGGGTTGGTTTCTAGACTTGGAGATATAATTTGAGGGAGAGACATGGGAGAGATTTGAGAGAAGCTTGTGTGTGTTAATTTTGAAGTGAAGGAGGGGTAGACTTCCCTATGGATGAGTTAAAGAGTAGAATAGATTAATGACTATTTGTATGACCTATAGGTCATGACTCTTAGTGCTCTTGCAGATTGAGTATGAGAAAAAGTGAAGAGTGGTAATTAGAGGTCCATCATCAGGTGTTGAATACATCAGTTCAAACATGGATGTGTTCATAGGTGTTATTTTGGTAGCTTAGCATCTAAGGTAGTTGTAGCCTCCTTGCAAGGTGAAACTTGCTAAAAGTCTAGTTGTTGTTGCATCTCAACTAGACAAGTGTTGTGGCACCCTGTGGGATTGTAGTCACACTAAATAGGGACTGTAGTTCCTTGATCAGTTGAAACTAGTCTAAATTAGTTCTTGTTATTATAATATAGTAGTCTAATTACAGGTTCTAATGGATTTTCTCTCTCAAGAGGGTTTACCATATATGTCATGTGTTATGAGATTGATCTTGCATTGCCTCTCTTGATCTTTGTTATGAATGATGTGTATTCTTCATGAATGCTTGTGATAACTAGTTAAGTGCTTATAAAGATAAGAATTGAATTCAAATTATTTGGGCTCACTGATTCACCCCCAGTGATTATACCTTTAATAAATGGTATCAGAGTAGGTCCTTTGGTAAAGGCTTGACAACTTGAAGGTGATCCAAGGTATAATATGGGTAGTCAACAAGGTGGTTTATCTACTAAGCAAGCTTCAATGTTTAGTGGATCTAATTATGATTTTTAGAGTGCAAGGATGAAGACATACATTATGTCCCTAGGGTTTGATGTATGGCAATCTATTCTGGATGGTTATGTTGCTCTTATTACTCCTCCATCTAGTGTTATAAATAAGAATTTGTTTGAGAACAATTCCAAGGTAATGAATGTTATAACTTGTGGTCTTTGAGAGACTGAATACACTAAGGTAATCCATTTTAAATTTGCTAAAGAGATATGGGAAAAAGTTTAGATCATTTTTAAAGGAGATTTATAGGTCAAGTTTACTAAGTTATAGAGTCACAAAAGGCAATTTGAAAGCCTCAAGATGAATGAAGAAGATTTTGTGGCATCCTTTCTACAGAGAGTTGATGAGGTTGTGAACATCATCAAAGGTCTTGAAGAGAATATTGAAGAGGCTACTGTGGTATAAAAGGTATTAAGGTCTCTATCCCTCAAGTTTGATCTGAAAGTATCTACTATAGAAGAAAGACATGATCTTACTCAGTTGAAGATGGATCAATTGCATGACACCCTTACTGCCTATGAGATGAGAGTAAATGATGATATACCACCAAAGAAGGAAGAAAAATTCAAGACTAAGATGAAGCCTAAGAAGAAGTTCCAAGATAATAAACCCAAAGAGGATGACATTTTTTATATTGATGAGGATGACCTAATTGCTTTGATTATTAAGACATTGAATATAGGCTCAGAAAAGTATAAGGGTAAACTACCCTTTAACTGTTTCAATTATGGAGAGGTAGGACATTTTTCTCGTAAGTGCCCTCATAAGAATGAGAGGAATGGTGATGAAGAGCATGATGTGAATAAAATGAATACAAAAAGATATATAGGAAGAAAGGATTCATAAAGTATATCAACAAGAAGAAGTCCTTCAAAAACAAGAAGAGTCTCTACGCTAAAGAAGATTAAAACTCATTAAATGAGTGTGAATATAGTGATTCAGAATATGATCATGAAGATGATGGTCTTACTAAAGATTATTCTTTATTCATGGCTAAGGAAGGAAGTTGCTCACATCAAAAGAAGCTTATTTGGAGTGATTCAGATAATGATGAAGATGAGGTAGACTGAGACTATATCGATGAATGCTCTTGAAGAATTGAAGATTAAGAAGGAGATCAATAAGAAGATGAAATCTAAACTCAAGGACTATGAGGAACAATTAAGTGTGTTTGAGGCAAATTTGGTTGAAGACTCTAGGGAGCATGAAGGTGTTGTCATGTTTCTTAATTCTAAGTTGGAATATATGTTTCAAAGTCTAAGAGCCAAAGAAGAAGAATGTTTAAGGTATGTTTTTCAAAATGAGTCTTTGAAATTTGAGTTAGAAAAGACATCAAGTAAGGTGAAGTCATTTTTGAGATTTAGGAAGAGCTCATGTGATCTAGACAACATTCCGAGTAGTCAAAATCATGCTAGTGATAGAGCTTGTCTTGGATATGAAGAAGAGCAAAATAATGTTACTCAAGACAAGATGAAGACTAATTTGAACCAAGACAATCATAATTTGAAGACAAATCATCAAAAAAACACTAAAGGTGCTGAAAAAATGAAGACAAATAAGATTAGACAGCTAAATGCCATGAGGTATGCAATATTCAATGGTTACTATTTCATATGTAATCAATTTGGTAATAGGGTTAGAGAGTGGAAGAGACTTATTAGAAATGACTTTGCTTGGAACTATGATGGGGGTTATCAATCAAAAAATATGAACAAAGTTAAGTGCTTTAATTTTTATGGCATATGACATTGTAAAAAAAAATCTAAATAATGTAAGGCCAGATACATTTCTTGCAAAAGGTATGGTGTGTTATAATTGTGAATAGAGAGGTCACATTTCTAGGTTCTTCAAGCAAAGGCCTATAAGTTAGAATAGGTTTAATCAGGATCCTAGAGTGAAAGAAATAAGGCATGTTAACACATGGAACCTAAAGGTGAAAAGTGTGACTCATGATGAGACTGCAGGTCTAAGTAATCTATTTGCTATGGTGGAGAATACTTCAAAAGTTGAAGAGTGCCAAGGGCTCTCATTATCTGCTTGTGTTGAGAATTAAGAGATCAAGCTCAAGGAGAAGACCAAAATATTGATTGAATCTAGTTCTAAGGTGTGTATGGATCCAAGTGAACATCTTGTTGTTGATGAGCATGTAACATGCAAACAACATCAATTGTCTATGCCTAGTGTTGAGGTTCCAAACTACAAGGTGGATTCTTTATAAGAAAAGGTATGTCATGAATCTTTTTGTCTCCGTGTATTGTCAATCCAATCCTAAAAAATAAGGAGAATGTTTTAGTGGATGAGTAAGTTGTTTCTCTAAATCCAAAGAAGAAGAAGAAGAATCATAAGAATCATATGACCAAGGAGGAGAAGGAATATGAGGAGTTGTGGGCAACTCCTGGTTTCACACCATGATAGAGCATTGTGGTGTAGAGCATGTCTCTATCTATGCTTCTTAAGAGACTCCTTTCAGTAGAGAAGCAATTTTGTGTGCTCAAGATGGTAATGCCAATCAGAGAAGGTCTTTAGTTAGGGGGAACAACAAGTTCATGAGCTTGATCTAGATATTTGTGAAAGAGTTATTATGTAGGGTCAAAATGGGTATATCCAAATGGCATAATGAGATTGATAAATTATCAAGAAGAGTTTGGTGCTTAGAAATGTTTATACACTTCTTTGTAATGTGTTCTAGGTGCTTTTATGGTTTGAAGGTATGTTGAAGTCAAATTGAATATGTTTGAGTGCTCTCAGTTTTCTCAATTGTTAGCTTAAGGGCAAGTAGGTCTAAAATAGGTTATATAAAGTCAATGTTCCCAAAAGTGTGTGATGGTTGTCTACAAGTGTGTAAGAAGTTTTAAAGGTAGATGTTGACCAAAAGGAGGTTTGTTGACCTTATTTTTTTAGAGTTTCTAAGGTTTTTGGCTATATTATAAAAGTGGTTTGCCTTGTGAATTGAGGTCTTAGGCTTTATAATAGGTTGAATGGACCAAATGGGTTGTCAAATCAAGATTCATAGAGATTTGAAGGTTTGTAGTTCTCAAGTTATTTAAGTTTTTGGCTATGTTAGGAAGGTGGTTTGCCTTGTGAATTGAGGTCTTAAGCTTTTTAATAGGTTGAATGGACCAAATGGGTTGTCAAATCAAGATTCATAGAGATTTGAAGGTTTGCAGTTCTCAACTTATTTAAGTTTTTGTCAAGATGGAGGTCTAATTGGCTAGTAGGTTTATGAAGGAAGTATGTTGCATAAGATGAGATTGGTAATGATAAATGGTTTTCTTGAGGTGGTATATGAGAGTGCTCTATATATGAAGTTATAGGTCCTAAAGATATGTCTACTAAAAATTGTGGGCTCTGCAAGTTCCAGATAGGGCTACAAAGAGGCTAGACATGTCTGGTGTGAATAAGAGTGATTTTTGATCAAATTATCCAAAATAGAAAAGCATGAGTATTTCAAGGTGATTTCGCAGGTTGGTTTAGTGCATATTTCCTATTTGGTGAGTGGCATGAAGTTCTATTGGTGGTCCTTGAGGTGGTTTGATAGAGAAGGCTAGTAAGCTTGTATGTTGGTTCTTCATGGTGTGTGGAGATCTGAAGATGATCAAAGGGTGAAATGGTTCAAATATGTTAGGGGAATTCCCTCTTAGATGTTTCTTGGTAAGTTCCATTATATTCCAATGGTTTTTGTGTGTTTTTTCTTCTTTTGTTGCAATGTTTGGTTGAAGAGAGTGTTGGCATGGAGTAAGAGGAAGTTGTCAAGGCAAGAAGAGTTTGGGTCAAGGTAAGGGGGTGTTTATAATATATTTATAAGATGGTATTCTCCTGTTGGTAGTCTTTTTAGGTCCTTAGGATTATTTGGTTCTGACTTTATCATTGTGTCAAACGGAGAGTATGTTGATACCACTTGTTGGTATCACTAACCAAGCTCTGATACCAATTGTTGGGGATCAACCAACAAAGTTGATTACTATATGAAAGCAACTAAAAATAGAATTAAACCAGAAAGATAAGTAACTAGAATCAGAAATAGCAAAGAACAAGAGATACCAAAAACCACCCTGAAAACTTGTATTAAACTCTTCTAGAAGGAATTACAATTGAAGAAACTTCTTTTCTTCCACACCTCTCTCAGATGTACAGATCTCTTCCTAGATCTCTTTCCCTCAAGAGTTCTCTCTCTCAATCAATTCCAACAACCTGGAATGATACACATATACTATACAAATATCTTGTATTATTCTACCAATTCTTAATAAGCTATGAAGATCTATCCCTATTATATAACTTTAGGGATTCATGAGCATACAATCACAACCATTAGATGCACCTCCTAATCAAGGGATCAAAATACTCCTACTAAAGATAGAGATGCGGATTTAAGACTATCACTTAATCCTATCATGCAAACAATCTATTCTGTCCATGAAAATAGCATTTTGGACGCATAGGTGACTGACATTGGTCCCTGCCAGTCTACACTTGACTGACGTTGGCCGATTCATGACCGACGCTGGCATCTCTCAGTTGACTCCTGATCGACGTCAGTCACTCCTGACTGATGCCGGTGACTGTGTAGTTACAGTAACTTCTGCACTTGCTCATTTGGTGAAGCTTTTAGCTCCACAACTTAACAATCTCTCACTTGGAGATAAATAGCTGCACCAGTACCTGTACAGCAACATCTTCTAGCTCTTCCATCTTCAAACTCAATCATGAAGACCAACAAAAGTTGAATGAAGATTCAACTTCTCCTTTGTTACCAGCTTGGTTAACATATCAGTAGGGTTCTTATTTGTATGGATCTTTTCTAGCTTCAACTCACCATCCTTCAATACCTATCTAATGAAGTGGTACCTTAGCTGTATGTGTTTGGTTCTTGAATGAAATGCTGAATTCTTAGCCAAATGAATTACACTCTGACTATCACTGTATAATCTGCAACTCTCTTGCTCCTTTCCAAGCTCTTTCATGAACTGTGTCATCCATATCATCTCTTTTCTAGCCTTTGTGACTGCAATATATTCTGCTTCTATAGTTGACAAGGCAACAACCTTCTACAACTTTGATATCTAGCTAATCGTCATTCCACCAATAGTGAAAACATATCCTGTGGTGCTTCTTTTTCCATCCAAATCCCCTGCCATATCTGAATCTACATAACCATGTAGGGAAGTGTTTGACCCACCATAGCACAAATGCCTACTGCTGGTCCCTCTTAGATATCTTAGAATCCACTGAACTGATTTCCAGTGTTCCTTCCCTGGATTGGCCATATACTTACAACTCCCACTACTTGGGCAATATCAGGGCTATTACAAACAATTGCATACATTAAGCTTCCAACTGCGGAAGCATATGGAACATTCTTCATGTACTCTGCCTCATCATGTGAATTAAAACACTATTCTCTACTCAACTTAAAGTGTCCAGCCATAGGTGTGCTTATTGGTTTTGCATCCTGCATATTGAACTGTTTCAACACCTTGTTCACATAATCCTCTTGAAATAAAATCAACCTCTGATTTTTCCTGTCTCTCTTAATATTCATGCCAAGGATTTTCTTTGCTGCTCCCAAATCTTTCATTGAAAATGTGTGAGCTAATTTCACCTTAAGCTCAGAGATATCCTGAATGTGTGATCCTGCAACCAGCATATCATCTACATACAACAACATAATAATATATCTACCATTATCCAATCTCTTAAAATACACATAATGGTCAGATTGACATCTACTGTAGCCATGCTCAGTCATAAACCTGTCAAATCTCAAATACCATTGTCTTGGAGCTTGCTTGAGGCCATACAAGCTTTTCTTCAATCTGCACACTAGCTTCTCCTTACCTTTGACCTCAAATCCTTCCAGCTGATCCATATATATTTCTTCATCCAAATCTCTATGAAGAAACATTGTCTTAACATCAAGCTGCTCAAGATGCAAATCCTCAATAGCAACTAAAGACAATACAGTCCGTATAAAAGTCATTCTAACAACAGGAGAAAAAATCTCACCAAAATCAATACCTAGTTTTTGTGCAAATCCTTTCACTCCCAACCTGGCCTTATATCTCATCTGTCCATTCTCACCTTCCTTCAATCTATATATCCATCTATTCTTCAGTGTCTTCTTTCCCGCTGGAAACTCAACCAAATCCCATGTTTGGTTCTCTCTTAAGGAATCAATTTCCTCATTCATGCCTAGCTCCCACTGATTCCTGGATTCCACCTATATTGCTTCATCAAAACTCTCTAGTTCTCCACCATCAATAAGCAATAAATAGAATAATGAAGGGGAATATCAAAGTAGAAGTTTACTTACTCTTTTTGACCTCCTAATGGGCATCTGAGACTCATTCACAACACGCTATCCACCCAAATTCTCTGATAGTGACCAACCTCGATCACCTCCAGACTTGTTACTGGCTGACGTCGGTTTCACATGACTGACGTCGGTTCTTACTTGGCTGACGTTGATCACTGTCTGACCGACATCGGTTCTTGTATTGTCGACGTCGATTCCTGCCTGACCAATGTCAGTCTCTGTGTTTTTCTGTCTGTGATTATTCTTTTTCGTGAGCTCATTTTGGACCGTCACCTCGTCCAATTCTCCATTGCTCTGCCCAGATTGATTCAACTTCTTGAGCTGATCACTATACATCACTTTTTAATTGAAAACAACATCATGACTCCTAATTATTTTTTTATTATCTAGATTCCAAAACCTGAATCTGAAATCATCAGAGCCATAGCCAATCAATGTGCACCTCATAGACTTAACATCCAGCTTCTTTCTATTTTCTTTATCAATGTGCATAAAGGCTTCACAACCAAAAACTTTGAGAAATGAAAGATCTACCTTTTTACCTGTCCAAGCCTCTTCTGGAATTCCACCATCCAAAGTTGCAGAGGGTCCTCTATTAATTAGGTACACTACAGTATCCACAGCTTCTGCCCAAAATTCTAAGGGCAAATCAGCATGTAATCTCATACACCTTGCACGCTCCATTATTATTCTATTCATCCTTTCAGCAACTCCATTTTTCTGAGGTGTCCTTGGAATCATCTTTTGCCTACGTATTCCATGCATATAAAAATATCAGTTAAACTTATAGCTACAGAACTCACGACCATTGTTAAATCTAAGGCACTTCAACCTCCTGCATGTTTCATTCTCAACCATAGCTTTCCAAATCTTAAAAGTGTCAAAAACATCAGATTTCTTCTTTATACAATAGACCCATACCTTTCTTGTAGCATCATCAATGAAAGAAACATAATACTATGATCCTCCAATAGAAGCAACCTGAGTTGGCCCCCACATATCTGTGTGAACAAGCTCTAACTTGTGCTTCTTCTTTGTTGACCCAGTCTTGAGAAAACTCACTCTCTTCTGTTTTCTAAAAATACAGTGCTCACAAAATTCTAGATCTATGCTTTTCAAATCTGAAAGCTTACCTTTTGACTTAAGAATTGTCATTCCCTTCTCACTCATGTGGCCAAGCCTTTGATGCCACAACTTTGCATCTACATCTGAAGTAGATAATATAGAAGAAGAATTATCAGTAATATAATTACATAAATAGAGAGTACCTAATCTCTTAACTCTGGCCATTACAAGTGCACCCTTGGACACCTTCCAAGATTCAGTTGTGAGAGTTATTGTACAACCCTCATCCCCTATATTTCCTACAAAAATCAGATTTCTCTTCAGGGTGGGAACATGCATGACATCTCTCAACACCCATGTGTTGCCATTCTGCATTTTTAGCTGCACTTTTCCTTTGCCAACAATTTCACAAGGCTCATCATCCCCTAAATAAACTATTCCAAAATCTCCATGGACATAGTCACTGAAATATTCTCTATTAGGGGTTGCATGGAAAGAGGCACCAGAATCTAAAACTCAAGATTCTATATTATTATGCAAAGAGAATATAAGAGCATCTTGTGCAACAATACTTGCAACTTTTGCTTTTTCTTTACCTTTATGTTGTTTGTCTTCTTTTGGTTTTGACCAGTAATCTTCGCTTATATGCCCTATCTTTCCACAATTCCAGCAGGCTATCCTCCTGCCATTTCTGGATTTGGATCTACCTCTCATCTTTGACTTAGACCTTGATCTCCTGTGCTTGCCCTTCTCTTTTTGCCTTCCCCTGCTCTCAAAACTTAAAGCATTCCCCGATGTTTTATCTGTGCTTTTTCTACAAATTTCTTCATTCAAGATTACACTAACAACATCATCTACTTTTAAAATATTTGAAGCAGATGCAGCATTACTAACTGCCATTACCAAGCTATGCCAACTCTCAGATAAAGAGCATAAGATTAATATAGCTTTAATTTCATCATCAAACACTATTTTGACTGAATTTAATTGATTTACAATTCCATGGAAATCATTTAGATGATTAGATACAGATCTACCTTCCTGCATTTGTAAATTAAATAACTGCTTCATAAGATATACCTTATTTGAAGCTGAGGGTTTTCTATATAAATTTGCTAAAGTAGTCATTAACTCTACGGTTGACTTTCCCTGTGATAGATTAGATATCACAGTAGATGCTAGACTCAATCTTATAGATCCAAGAGCCTTTCAATCAAGAACTTCCCATTCTTCATCTTCCATGTTTGTGGGCTTCTTTGAAATCCCACCTAATGGTAAGTATAGATCTTTTTGATACAGATAATCTTCTATCTGCATTCTCCATAATTGGTAATTCTTGCCATTAAACTTCTCTATTCTCAATTTACTTTTTTCTGCCATTGCTTCTCCCACTCAAACAAAAATCCCTGTGAGTGACCTGTAATCAATAAACACTAACTAGATTTGCAATACCTTTTAGTCAACCTGAGCTCTAATACCACTTGTTGGGGATCAACCAACAAATTTGATTACTATATGAAAGCAACTAAACATGGAATTAAATCAGAAGATAAGTAACTAGAATAAAAAATAGCAAAGAACAAGAGATACAAGAAACCACCCTAAAAACTTGTATTAAACTCTTTTAGAAGGAATTACAATTGAAAAAACTTCTTTTCTTCCACACCTCTCTCAGATATACAGATCTCTTCCTAGATCTCTTTCCCTCAAGAGTTCTCTCTCTCAATCAATTCCAACAACTTGGAATGATACACATATACTATACAAATATCTTGTACTGTTTTACCAATTCTTAATAAGCTATGAAGATCTATCCCTATTATATAACTTTAGGGATTCATGAGCATACAATCACAACCATTAGATGCACCTCCTAATCAAGGGCTCAAAATAGTCCTACTAAAGATAGAGATGCAGACTTAAGACTATCACTTAATCTTATCATGCAAACAATCTATTATGTCCACTGAAATAACATTATGGACGCATAGATAACCGACATCGATCCTTGCCAGTCTGCACTTGACCAATGTTAGCCGATCCATGACCGACGCCAGCATCTCTCAGTCGTCTCCTGACCGACGTCAGTCGCTCCTGACTGACGTCGGTGACTGTGTAGTTCCAACAACTTCTGCACTTGCTCATTTGGTGAAGCTTTTAGCTCCACAACTTAACAATATTTATAAGATGGTATTCTCCTATTGGTAGTCTTTTTAGGTCCTTAGGATTATTTGGTTCTGACTTTATCATTGTGTCAAACAGAGAGAAAGTTCCTATTGTGAGAGTGCTTGAAAAGAGAGAAAGAAGGTGAGTTGTATATTGATATATGATGGTTATTGACATCAATGATAAAGGAAGATATTTTTGGATTATTTTCAATTATATTATGATGATTTCATGGAGATTTATAGGTGAGTGGATGAAGTGCCTTGATAGTCAATGTGACAATGATAAAGTGTGTTATATGCTTGTCCTAATATGCTTGAAGTACGCTTGGTTGATCTTCTATTTTGGCATGGTTAGAGATGTTTAGGGATGAGTATCATGATTTTAGGATGTGAAAGAGGTACCTACGATTATTTCTATTCTTTGATTGCTTGTATGCATAAGTGCATTTCATCCAATTGATCATTTTTGTCATCTAGACATTTTGGGTCTAGTGAAAAAAACTCTGAGTAGGCAGTTTGATGATGTCAACATTACCGCATATGGATGAGTTAGGGGGAGTTGGTTATATGGTTGTGATCAAATTAATCCCTAGTGTTTATTTACTAGATCTTAGGTCATGTGCCTTAACATAGTCAAAGATATGTGGATGCAAAGTTAGGCTTTCAAGCATTTTGAGAGTGTTTATTATGTTCAAATAAGAGTCGAGTAAGTATGTTGATGATGTTAACATTCACACACATAAAGGTCTTAGGAGAAAATAGTCACATGGGTTTGTTTAGTATTGTGCCTATTTTTTATGTGCTAAATCTCAAGTCATGTCCCTAAGTGAGATAAAAGATATGCAAGTGCAAATTTGGGATTCCAAGCAATTTAACAGTATTTTCCCATACTTTGCCAAATTTTTCATGAGGCAAGAAAGAATAAAGAAATAAGTTTTATGGTGGAATATCTTGCACATGTGAACATTTTAGGAGAAGGTGATCACATGGGTTTGTTTAGTTTTGTACCTAGTTTATTTGTGCTAAATTTCAGATCATGCATTGAAGCACACCAAAAGATATGCATGAGAAAAGTTGGCCTTCCAGGTAATTGTTGGTTATGTAAATAGATAAATCTAAATAGACATTTTAATGTCATTATATCTCAGACATACAAATGTTTTAAGATCAATTTGACACATGGTTGGATTCTCCTATGTGAGGAGATCATATGGTCCAAATTTGAGAACATGCAAGTGAGCGAGGTACAAGATATGATTATGCAAAGTTTGTCTTCCAAGAAGATAAGGTTACCATACATATTTAAATGTGTACAAGTCAAAGTTTAATCAATATCGATGAAGCATGGTACTCCAAGAAGTCAGGAAGCAGTGAGATGGTGTCATGTGTTAGTCAGACACTTGGAAGGTGGACATGCTTGATTCCCATGTGCATGTTTTCATGGGTTAATTATTTTATTATTAGTATAGTATTGTTTTAAATTTAATATAATATGTTATAATATATATTTTTATTAAAATTAATTCTATATTATAATAATATATTATATTATAGTATAATGTAATATTAATTAATAAAAATAATATCTAATGTTATATATTATATAATTAAAAATATATTTTAATTATAATATAATATTAAATTATAGGTTAAATTTCAATGTTAAAATAAATTATAATAAAACAATTATATATATTATAATATAGTATATAAAGATATTACATTAAAATATAAGTTAAAATTCAATATTAAAATATTAACATATTAGATAGATATTAAATATGATATTAATATAATAATATATTAAACATCATCATCATCATCATCATCATCATCATCATATCAAAATATTAATGTATTGTTATGGCTTCAAGTGGGAAGAAATGTAGTGGATTGAATTTTGGTTGGAAGGAGAATATACTCACAAAAGAAAAGAAAACACTTTGTAAGCACAATATGATATGAGAACTCTATGATGTGGAAATTTTGGTATTAATTCCTACACGATTAAATTCTAAATTAATTAATATCATTTAAAATTTTATAGTATAATTAATTTCTTTTTATATTAATAATAGAGTAGTGTTGACATAATAAACGATAAAAATAATTTACCATAATATAATATTAAAAAAAAATATATTTTACAAATGAAAAAAAAACACTTACTAAATATAATCATAAAAACAAAAACACAATTCCTTCGACTTTTCAAACACTTTCGTGAAACTGCTAGTATATATAATGATCAATATATTTAAGATCGATCCCCAAATATTTAAAAGAACGAACCTTTTCACTGACACAAAGAAGATTTTAAATATTGTTTCTGAAATGGCGAAGGCCAAAGCTAGAAACCGTAACAATAACTAAGAGTTCCCTTGTTCAAGGGAAAGAACAACTTCTTGTTGAACGACCAGTGAGAGGGCAAATTTGACGTTAAATTCTTCGTGAGAAGAGTTTACGATGATGAATAAATTTGCAGGTGAGGCCGGTGAATGGGGTCGATATACAATCCCAAAGGAAAAAAGTCACCACTTCAACATAAAAAATCCGATGGTGGAGCAGGCAAAGCAGGGAGAGGTATGGTTCTGAAACCACCGCCCAAAAATGTTGTTGAAAACATATTTAGAAATAAGTGTGGTAGCACGGTGGTGTACAACAATCAACAACCGCAAACAAGCCAAATTCTGAGCCCCATCGATTCCAACAGGTGCAACATCCCCGTAATGCCACTGCATCTATCAGAGCTGCCTGAAGTGGACCTAGACATAATGCTAAGCACCTTGCCAAAAACGAAGAGAATTTGATGCAAAGATACATCATTCTATGCTCCTTCTACAACTCTGATACTTGCAATCATCAATTCATGCAACCAAACTTCTCAGTCTTCTCTTTCCTATCAACTCCTCACTAGGTTTGACATCATTCTCATGCATGATCCTATTGACTAGCCTTATTGAATTACCCTTTAGAACCTCTGTACACCTCACACTCTTCCATTATTTTCATTCCATTCATCTTCTATATCCCTTTCATGCAATCCCTCACTGACTTCACTAGGCTATAAGCTTCTTTGACCAAATCACCTCAATTCTTGTTCTAGGTCTCATGTAGACAATCTTTACCTTGGATAGTGTCTCTTAGGCTTAACAAACTTGTTTCAACTCAACTCAAACCCTCTTACAACCTCAACTACCTTCTACACTCCTCAAACCTTCAATCAAACTTCCCTTCTATTAGCCTTTTTAAGGCCCTTTTCACTAGTACATACAGGTACAGTATTTTATTAAGACACTAAAACTATATTTAGTTACCTTCTATATTTTAATTTTAATCCACAAAGTTTCATTGTCCAACTCACTTGGCATATCCATTTTCTCACCTCTTCAACTTGACAATTAGCCCTTCACTAGGCCTAATTACCCCTATTTTAAACACAACCATTATATTCCGTACAAGTGTGAAACCACTAAAGTATGTTCGGTCACCTCAAAATCAAACTAATAACAAATTTTTATGGTGTTTGGCCAGTGGAATCACCCACAGCCTCAATTTGAACTCTTAAACCTTACTTTTTAGACTGTGACAGTTCTGAGTGAATTGAGGCCTTAAAAAATGCATTATATTGAATCTTTCACCTGTTAGAACACTTTAAAGACCTAAAATAGGTATTTTATAACCCTCACCAACTTTTCCAATCACTAACGACTTTCTTATAGATTCCAAACAACTCTCCAACCACTCTTTTTCACAAAACTATGTTCTCTTTGATAATTTTAGCTCATGACACCATCTCACTGCTTCCTGACTTCTTGGAGTAACATGCTTCATCGATATTGATTAAACTTTGACTTGTACACATTTAAATATGTATGGTAACCTTATCCTCTTGGAAGACAAACTTTGCATAATCATATCTTGTACCTCGCTCACTTGCATGTTCTCAAATTTGGACCATATGATCTCCTCACATGGCAGAATCCAACCATGTGTCAAATTGATCTTAAAACATTTGTATGTTTGAGATATAATGACATTAAAATGTATATTTAGATTTATCTATTTACATATCCAACAATTACCTGGAAGGCCAACTTTTCTCATGCATATCTTTTGGTTTGCTTCAATGCATGATCTGAAATTTAGCACAAATAAACTAGGTACAAAACTGAACAAACCCATGTGATCACCTTCTCCTAAAATGTTCACATGTGCAAGATATTCCACCATAAAACTTATTTATTTATTCTTTCTTGCCTAATGAAAAATTTAGCAAAGTATGGAAAAATACTATTAAATTGCTTGGAAGCCCAAATTTGCACTTGCAGATCTTTTATCTCACTTAGGCACATGACTTGAGATTTAGCACATAAAAAATAGGCACAATACTAAACAAACCCATGTGACTATTTTCTCCTAAGACCTTTATGTGTGTGAATGTTAACATCATCAACATACTTACTCGACTCTTATTTGAACATAGTAAACACTATCAAAATGCCTGAAAGCCTAACTTTGCATCTACATATCTTTGACTATGTTTAGGCACATGACCTAAGATTTAGTAAATAAACACTAGGGATTAATTTGATCACAACCATATAACCAACTCCCCCTAACTCATCCATATGTGGCAATGCTGACATCATCAAACTGCCTACTCAGACTTTTTTCCACTAGACCCAAAATGTCTAGATGACAAAAATGATCAATCGGATGAAATCCACTTATGCATACCAGCACTCAAAGCATAGAAATAATCTTAGGTACCTATTTCAAATCCTCAAATCACCATACTCATCCCTAAACATCTCTAACCATGCCAAAATAGAAGATCAACCAAGCGTACTTCAAGCATATTAGGACAAGCATATAACACACTTTATCATTGTCACATTGACTATCAAGGCACTTCATCCACTCACCTAGAAATCTCCATGAAATCATCATGATATAATTGAAAATGATCCAAAAATATCCTTCTTTATCATTGATGTCAATAACCATCATATATCAATATACAACTCACCTTCTTTCTCTCTTTTCAAGCACTCTCACAATAGGAACTTTCTCTCTGTTTGACACAATGATAAAGTCAGAACCAAATAATCCTAAAGACCTAAAAAGACAACCAATAGGAGAATACCATCTTATAAATATTGCTAAGTTGTGGAGCTAAAAGCTTCACCAAATGAGCAAGTGCAGAAGTTGCTGGAACTACACAGTCACCGGCATCGGTCAGGAGTGACCGACGTCGGTCAGGAGTCGACTGAGAGATGCTGGCATTGGTCATGGATCGGCTGACGTCGGTCAAGTGCAGACTGGTAGGGATCGATGTCGGTCACCTGTGCGTCCAGAATGCTATTTCAGTGGACAGAACAGATTGTTTACATGATAAGATTAAGTGATAGTCTTAAGTCTGCATCTCTATCTTTAGTAGGACTGTTTTGAGCCCTTAATTAGGAGGTGCATCTAATGGTTGTGATTGTATGCTCATGAATCCCTAAAGTTATATAATAGAGATATATCTTCATAGCTTATTAAGAATTGGTAGAACAATACAAGATATTTGTATAGTATATGTGTATCATTCCAAGTTGTTGGAATTGATTGAGAGAGAGAAATCTTGAGGGAAAGAGATCTAGGAAGAGATATGTACATCTGAGAGAGGTGTGGAAGAAAAGAAGTTTCTTCAATTGTAATTCTTTCTAAAAGAGTTTAATACAAGTTTTCAGGGTGGTTTCTTGTATCTCTTGTTCTTTGCTATTTCTGATTCTAGTTACTTATCTTTCTGGTTTAATTCCGTGTTTAGTTGCTTTCATATAGTAATCAACTTTGTTGGTTGATCCCCAATAAGTGGTATCAAAGCTTAGGTTGACTAACAGGTATTGCAGATCTGGTTAGTGTTTATTGATTACAGGTCACTCATAGGAATTTTTGTTTGAGTGGGAGAAGCAATGGTAGAAAAAAATAAATTGAGAATGGAGAAGTTTAATGGCAAGAATTACCAATTATGGAGAATGCAGATAGAAGATTATCTGTATCAAAAAGATCTATACTTACCGTTAGGTGGAATTTCAAAGAAGCCCACAGACATGGAAGATGAAGAATGGAAAGTTCTTGATAAAAAGGCTCTTGGATCTATAAGAATGAGTCTAGCATCTACTGTGATATCTAATCTATCACAGGCAAAGTCATTCGTAGAGTTAATTACTAATTTAGCAAATTTATATAAAAAACCCTCAGCTTTAAATAAGGTATATCTTATGAAGCAGTTATTTAATTTACAAATGCAGGAAGGTGGATCTGTATCTAATCATCTAAATGATTTCCATGGAATTGTAAATCAATTAAATTCAGTCAAAATAGTGTTTGATGATGAAATTAAAGCTCTATTAATCTTATGCTCTTTATCTGAGAGCTGGCATAGCTTGGTAATGGCAGTTAGTAATACTGCATCTGCTTCAAATATTTTAAAAGTAGATGATGTTGTTACTGTAATCTTGAATGAAAAAATTCGCAGGAAAAGCACAAAGAAAACATTAGGGAATGCTTTAAGTTTTGAGAGCAGGGGAAGGCAAAAAGAGAAGGGCAAGCACAAGAGATCAAGGTCCAAGTCAAAGATGAGAGGTAGATCCAAATCTAGAAATGGTAGGAGGATAGCCTGCTGGAATTGTGGAAAGATAGGGCATATAAGCAAAGATTGCTGGTCAAAACCAAAATAAGACAATCAGCATGAAGGTAAATAAAAAGCAAAAGTTGCAAGTATTGTTGCACAAGATGCTCTTATATTCTCTTTGCATAATAATATAGAATCTTGGGTTTTACATTCTGGTGCCTCTTTCCATGCAACCCCTAATAGAGAATATTTCAGTGACTATGTCCATGGAGATTTTGGAATAGTTTATTTAGGGGATGATGAGCCTTGTAAAATTGTTGGCAAAGGAAAAGTGCAGCTGAAAATGCAGAATGACAACACATGGGTGTTGAGAGATGTCATGCATGTTCCCACCCTGAAAAGAAATCTGATTTCTGCAAGAAAGTTAGGGGATGAGGGTTGTACAATAACTCTCATAGCTGAATCTTGGAAGGTGTCCAAGGGTGCACTTGTAATGGCCAGAGGTAAGAGAGTAGGTACTCTCTATTTATGTAATTTTATTACTGATAATTCTCCTATATTATCTACTTCAGATGTAGATGCAAAGTTGTGGCATCAAAGGCTTGGCCACATGAGTGAGAAGGGAATGACAATTCTTAAGTCAAAAGGTAAGCTTTCAGATTTGAAAAGCATAGATCTAGAATTTTGTGAGCACTGTATTTTTGGGAAACAAAAGAGAGTGAGTTTTCTCAAGACTGGGTCAACAAAGAAGAAGCACAAATTAGAGCTTGTTCACACAAACGTGTGGGGGCCAGCTCAGGTTGCTTCTATTGGAGGATCACAGTACTATGTTTCTTTCATTGATGATGCTACAAGAAAGGTATGGGTCTATTGTATAAAGAAGAAATCTGATGTTTTTGACACTTTTAACATTTGGAAAGCTATGGTTGAGAATGAAACAAGCAAGAGATTGAAGTGCCTTAGATCTAACAATGGTGGTGAGTTCTGCAGCTATAAGTTCAACTGATATTGTTATATGCATGGAATACGTAGGCAAAGGACGGTTCCAAGGACACCTCAACAAAATGGAGTTGTTGAAAGGATGAACAGAACAATAATGGAGTGTGCAAGGTGTATGAGATTACATGTTGATTTGCCCTTAGAATTTTGGGCAGAAGCTGTGGATACTGTAGCGTACCTGATTAATAGAGTACCCTCTACAGCTCTAGATGGTGGAATTCCATAAGAGGCTTGGACAGGTAAAAAGGTAGATCTTTCATTTCTCAAAGTTTTTGGTTGTGAAGCCTTTGTGCACGTTGATAAAGAAAATAGAAAGAAGCTGGATGCTAAGTCTATGAGGTGCACATTTATTGGCTATGGCTCTGATGATTTCGGATTCAGGTTTTGGAATCTAAGAACTAACAAAACAATTAGGAGTCGTGATGTTGTTTTCAGTGAAAAAGTGATCAGCTCAAGAAGCTGAATCAATCTGGGCAGAGCAATGGAGAATTGGACGAGGTGACGGTCCAAAATGAGCTCACGGGAAAGAATAATCGCAGATAGGAAAACACAAAGACCGATGTCGGTCAGGCAGGAACCGACGTCGGCAATACAGGAACCGATAAGTGGGACCCTGCGACAGCTGTTAGGACATGCTTGCCAGCTGAGCCATATTGTCGGCGCTAGATAACAGATTAATTTCTTATGAAAATGAATTACTTACCCCACCCTATTGGTCACCTCTTTCTTTTTCTGACAGCACAATTCATTACGTCTAAATCATTATCTCGTTAAGGTCAGAAGTTCGATTCCTGCGATGATCATTTTTACACCAGTAAGATTAATGGTTCTGGTGAATTGTCATTGTAACCCTGCCTCTCCCTTGAAGTAAAGAAGGAAAATTCCAAAAAACAAAAATAGGTTTTCAATTGTTGGAAGCTACTAGACATTTAAGATATTATCGAAATCAAATAATTAAAAAGATATTGTTTTTACAGGTATTAAAAAATTCTGGAGAAAATTGTGTTAGAGTTTTTTGATTGACGTTTAGGTTCACACTCCATGAACCATTTTCAAATTACGAGAATGATTTTTTGTTAATATTGCATACCAAGCTATTCCTTTATAAATATAACAATAAAACTCAATGATGTTCTAAATGATCTATGGAATTATCAATTGTTTCAATTATTTAATGACATGAAGTAATTTTTTAGAACATTGATCTGTATTATGTTGAATTGGATTAACATCTCTTTCAATATTTTGTTTTTTTTAAAATATATCAACTATATAATTAACTCTTAAATTTTTTACATATTTTAATTCGTATATTTATATGTTAAAAAAATTCAAAAATGAAGTGTTCCTTCCATTTCAATTGCGCTTTACTCATCTATCATCACCCAAACTACAATCACCTTGTCATCTTCAAAAATTATAATTATTTTATAACATGCATACATAAATATATAAAGTTCCCCACGTGGTTTTGGTTTTATCTAATAACCCTACTAACCCTACTAAAAATGATTTGGACAAATCAACTAAAGCATAAAAAAACAAAATAATGTCCACTTTTTCTTGTTTGAAAGGATCCGGTCACTTTCGAGGTTATTTCTTTATAATTTTAGAGATGGGAACCTTTTTGGTCACAACCAAATAATTGGTGCGTGTTTTGGTCTATTTGTTTTCAACCTACAACCGTCGGTGCATATCTAGTTTATTTGTTTAATGAATACTCAATCTCTATAGATCTTAAAAGTTGTCTAATGATATTAGAATGTTATTATTGCAATGAGATTATTTGGTTGGATTGGGCCATCTCTAAGAATGTTTAGGTATGGAATATATATATTATATGTATATATATATATATGTAGGTAAGTAAAGGTAAAGTGAAGATTTTGAAAGGGATTTTTTTCACATTGAAATATATAATAGAGGAGTTAATTTTTAAAAAGATAAAAAAAATCGATTAAATAAGATAAGTAATTGAATAAGAATTGTAAGTTTGGATAGATAATTTAATCATAAATAGATAATCCATAAAAAAGATAAAGATAGGAAGCTAAGAAACAAGACTCCTAGCCAACGGTAAAATCATAATGAAAAGACAACAAAAAAACATGAAACAAATAAAACCAGTAGAATAGCCAAAGGGTGAATTATTCACACCAAATACCACAAGGCCCTGAACGAGGATGGAAAATTAACTACAGGGAGAAGCCAATTATCTCCCCTTTAAGTTATTATTTTTTTGGTAGATGGTTTATTCAAAAATAATAATTTGTTCATTCCATCCTTTCCTAATTCTGAATGTAATGTAAAGATATAAGGGTTTCACAATCTATATTATTAGAAAATAGTTTTCAAAAATAATTATATAAATATTTTTGAATTGATATTTAGGATCTCACTCTATAATCTATAATATCTTTTTTTTTACATGAAGTTTTAAGTAATAATAATTTTATATTTTTTATAAAGGTGATAGTGGAAAATGAGGTTGTGCATTTTTCATATAGCACGGTAATGTATTATGCGAGGATGAAATGTTTCATTTAACAATGAGCTTAAGCAATAACAAAGTAGTGGAGCTTATGGTGAATGATTTAAAGGTGCACTTACAGATGATGGCGAGGAGCAATGATAGGATGTTTCAGAGGATATCATACATCAAAGGGCCCACATCATACACCGAACTCGGATTCAAGGTAGGTAGTATATTTATATGACCAACACCTATTGCAAAGGAGTTCATAGCTTATAGGGCAATGACATCTTTAATTTATCATTTTTTAAAGTTAAAAGTGGACGAGGATGTCATGAACGTTGATTTGATTGTGGCAAGGCTTCACATCCGATATATGACTTGAATCAATATTACAATATTAATGATGCAAAAACAATACAATAAAATTTTGGAGTCTATATTTAAAAATATAGTATATAATAATAATAAACTAATTATAAATATAATATATTCTAATAATATATAATATATTATATAAATAATTATATTATATTTATAACTATACACATTATTGTAATATATAAATTACAATTATTATATATTATTTTAATAATATGTATAATACAAAATAATAGTATATAATTATATTAGATAGAATATAAAACATATAAAATTATATATTAATATATAATATTAATTTATATTATAATAATATTATATATTATATTTATGTTGAAAGACGTTCTACAATGATAATTTGAATGGTGGTGGGTTGTAATGTAATGGGTGTTTTCAATTTTAATTCCAAATTTAAATTTGACATCCATTTAATCGTTATTTAGAAAAAAAATCATTTAAAGAAAAATCTATCAAAAATTATTATACCTTATTAACTTTTATTAAAAATATAATTTTATAAACATAGACTATTACAAGTTAAAATCTGGTCGACATTATTATATCATATTAATTTTTATTAAAAACATAATTCTATGAGCCGACACAATTACAAGTTAAAAACGTAAAATGTACATATTTTAATATTAGTGGACCCTCCATAGTTACACATTAATTTTCTCTTCTTTGGCATGTTAAAGTTGTAAAGTTATAAGGTTATACCATTATGATTATCTATAATACTAAATTCTATTCCCATTTACTCTATGCAATGCTAAGTCGAGTTAAGAAATTTGTTTTTCGATCTATACAGTGAAATTATTTATTTTTTTATTTAACTTTCAATGTTAATGTCTGTTTGCAAGGAATCACTTCTACTTCTATCTAGGACTCTCAAGTGTATTTGAGTTGCGTTACACCCAAAATCACTAAATTTATTGAATGATAATTATAAAACTAGGGTCATTTTTGTTGGAGCATTGTCAATGATGTCATGGAGATGTCCAAGTGGGTGGATGAAGTGCCTTGATAGTGTATGTGACAATGACAAAGTGTGTAATATGTTTGTCATAGTATGCTTAAAGTATACTTGGTTGATCTTCTATTTTGACATGGTTAGAGATGTTTAGAGATGAGTATAGTGATTTGAGGATGTACAAGAGGTCCCTAATATATTTTATATGCTTTGAGATCTTGTACGCATAAGTAGATTTCATCTGGTTGATCATTGTTGTCATCTAAATATTGTGAGTCTAGTAGCAAAAAATCTGAGCAGGTAGTTTGATGACATCACCATTACCACATGTGGATGAGTCAGGAGGAGTTGCTCATATGATTGTAATCACATTAGTCTTTAATTACTATGCGTTAAATCTTAGGTCATGCACCTAAACACAGTCAAATATATGTGGGTGCAAAGTTGGGCTATCAGACATTTTGACAATGTTTTATATGTTCAAATAAGAGCCAGGTAAGCATGTTCATGATGTCAGCATTCACATGCATGGAGGTTTCAAAATAAAATGGTCACATAGGTTTGTTCAGTATTGTGCCTAGTTCTTATGCATGCTAAATCTCAAGTCATATGCCTCAGCGAGATAAAAGATATATAACTGTAAAGTTGGGCTCCCAGGCAGTTTGATAGTATTTTTCCATACTTAGCCAAATTTGCATGAAGCAAGAAAGAGACAAGTAAGTAATTTTATGGTCGAATATCTCACACGTGTGAACATTTCAGGAGAAGGTGATCATATGAATTTGTTCAATTTTATATCTAGTTTATTTGTGCTAAATTTTAGATCATGTGTCGAAGCACATCAAAAGATATGCATAAGCAAAGTTGGCCTTCCATGCAATTCTTGACATTGTTGGATTTGTAAATAGATAAATCTGAAGAGGCATTTTAATGTCATTATATCTCACATATGAATGTTTTAGGAGCAATTTGACACATGGTTGGATTCTCCTATGTGAGGAGATCATATGGTCCAAATTTGAGAACATGCGAGTTAGCGAGGTAAACAATATGATTGTGAAAAGTTGGCCTTCCAGGTAGATAAGCAAGTTTCTCATACTTAGTCAAATTTGCACAAGTTAAATTTCAAGTAACATCAACAGAGTGTGTTACTCTAAGAAGGCAAGAAATAGTGAGATGGTGTCATGTGTTCAATGTTTAACGTTGAGCACAGATAAAGATCGAATTCTTCATAGGATCAATGGTGATCATAAAAATAGAGATAAAAATTCAAGAGGTTAAAGTAATAGTTGTTTAGCATTACTAAAGACTGATCTATGTATATGAGATCGACGAAGCACATTGAGTCACAATTTCTAGATTGCATGAAATGAGGTCAACATGTTGAAGGTTTAACATTTGAGCATTAAAACTTATGTATTAAAGTTCAAAGAAGATCAATGGTGAGAGATTGATCTAAATTTGAGAGGACATGAGATGCAAGCTAAGTGTTCAAAGTTAAACTGTGACTGTTTGCATTTGAATATTTGAATTTGTAAAGGAAAAATCAATGCTCTATATTTTGGATATATCTTTAAGTCTATGCAAAATTTGTTCATGGTGTAAAAATAAAACTTGGAGAGGAATCCAAGGTACATATATCACTATAGATTTGAAGATATGAACTGATTACAATCATAGTTATGAAGGTTTAAAGTTGACTATGTGTTTGTTTGTATTCTACAAGTGACCCAAGAAGGATAATTGAGCTTGTATTGATGATATTAAATGTCTCATGTTGAATTGGCTATTCAAAAGTGTTGCAGACTCTATGAGGTTTTTTTTTTTCATTATTAAGGTTTGATCATTTGTATGCAGTATGAAAAATGGTTTAGAAGTGACAGGACTGAAGTTCCCCAAATCTCTGACACAACTTGTCAGATTTAAGAGCACATATGATTACCAATGTATAAGCAATTTAAACATGCAAAAATTAACCAGAAGTACAAGTAACTATCAATGAGAAAACACACAGAATGTGAGAGGCAATATACAATTGTATTCAACTCATTATAAAAGGAAATTACAACAAAGAGATCACACTCTTTCTTCCACTTCGTGGGCTTACAGTAATCTTCCCTCAAGAGTAATCTTCTCTCACTAGGTCACAACAAACAACTCAAACACAGAGTTGTTGTTCACCTGTACACTAAGTAGGAACCGCTACTCCAAGTAGATCTCACCATGATCCTGCTCCTTGATGTATTGCTGTCACCTCGATCTTGCTCCCCTGTAGATCCTCTTCTGACCCTCACATACAAACATCTTAGCAGACCAACCCTAATCTTACTTATCACATGTAGATCTCCTCCATGATCTAGCAACACCCTGCTGACCAAACCTGATATTACATACCCGGAAGAACATGCTCTTCCAGGGGAAGAACTCTCCAAGTTGTACTTAGTTCTTCACTTAACAATACAACCCATGAGTATATTATATAGATCTCATGCATATAATGATTAGACTTGCAGCTTAAGACTCTAACTGGTCTTCATCATGCAAACAACCCATTCAACTAACTGACTGTCCGTCAACAGTAGTAATGGAAATGCACAGGTGACCGACATTGGTCCCTGCCTGACTGGAGGTGACCGACGTCGATCGAATCCTGCCGATGTCAGTTTCCCTTGTGTTCACCCTTGACCAGCGTCGATGATCCTGCCGACGTCATCGACTGTGAAACTCAAAAACCTCCCTGTTTGCATTTGGGTGAAGCTTTTAGCTCCACACCCTAACAAGAAGGTGACTATGTGTTTGTTCATAATGATTGTGTGCATATAATGTTGTTTAAATGAATTATACTTAAGCATAAGGGTTCTTTGTTGGTTGTTGGAACTTAAGGGGGCCTTATAGATCATATGAAATGGGTCCATGCTTTTGGTAGTGGTTTTGTGTTTTTGTTTTGTTTGATAAAGTGTTAGAGGAGTGAATGTGTTCACATGAGACCTATAAGGGTTACAAGGGCCTAATTGAAAGGTGTAGTTCCTTAAAGGTGACCCATAGATGCTATGGCCAACCTATGAATATTGTTTTTGAATCATGTCTTGATGTGAGAGATGCCTTAAGGATTAAGGCATGCCTAATGGCTAACCAAATTAGTGATTATCATGTTTTCTCTATAAATAGTGAAACCAAATGGGTTGGTTTCTAGACTTGGAGATATAATTTGAGGGAGAGACATGGGAGAGATTTGAGAGAAGCTTGTGTGTGTTAATTTTGAAGTGAAGGAGGGGTAGACTTCCCTATGGATGAGTTAAAGAGTAGAATAGATTAATGACTATTTGTATGACCTATAGGTCATGACTCTTAGTGCTCTTGCAGATTGAGTATGAGAAAAAGTGAAGAGTGGTAATTAGAGGTCCATCATCAGGTGTTGAATACATCAGTTCAAACATGGATGTGTTCATAGGTGTTATTTTGGTAGCTTAGCATCTAAGGTAGTTGTAGCCTCCTTGCAAGGTGAAACTTGCTAAAAGTCTAGTTGTTGTTGCATCTCAACTAGACAAGTGTTGTGGCACCCTGTGGGATTGTAGTCACACTAAATAGGGACTGTAGTTCCTTGATCAGTTGAAACTAGTCTAAATTAGTTCTTGTTATTATAATATAGTAGTCTAATTACAGGTTCTAATGGATTTTCTCTCTCAAGAGGGTTTACCATATATGTCATGTGTTATGAGATTGATCTTGCATTGCCTCTCTTGATCTTTGTTATGAATGATGTGTATTCTTCATGAATGCTTGTGATAACTAGTTAAGTGCTTATAAAGATAAGAATTGAATTCAAATTATTTGGGCTCACTGATTCACCCCCAGTGATTATACCTTTAATAAATGGTATCAGAGTAGGTCCTTTGGTAAAGGCTTGACAACTTGAAGGTGATCCAAGGTATAATATGGGTAGTCAACAAGGTGGTTTATCTACTAAGCAAGCTTCAATGTTTAGTGGATCTAATTATGATTTTTAGAGTGCAAGGATGAAGACATACATTATGTCCCTAGGGTTTGATGTATGGCAATCTATTCTGGATGGTTATGTTGCTCTTATTACTCCTCCATCTAGTGTTATAAATAAGAATTTGTTTGAGAACAATTCCAAGGTAATGAATGTTATAACTTGTGGTCTTTGAGAGACTGAATACACTAAGGTAATCCATTTTAAATTTGCTAAAGAGATATGGGAAAAAGTTTAGATCATTTTTAAAGGAGATTTATAGGTCAAGTTTACTAAGTTATAGACTCACAAAAGGCAATTTGAAAGCCTCAAGATGAATGAAGAAGATTTTGTGGCATCCTTTCTACAGAGAGTTGATGAGGTTGTGAACATCATCAAAGGTCTTGAAGAGAATATTGAAGAGGCTACTGTGGTATAAAAGGTATTAAGGTCTCTATCCCTCAAGTTTGATCTGAAAGTATCTACTATAGAAGAAAGACATGATCTTACTCAGTTGAAGATGGATCAATTGCATGACACCCTTACTGCCTATGAGATGAGAGTAAATGATGATATACCACCAAAGAAGGAAGAAAAATTCAAGACTAAGATGAAGCCTAAGAAGAAGTTCCAAGATAATAAACCCAAAGAGGATGACATTTTTTATATTGATGAGGATGACCTAATTGCTTTGATTATTAAGACATTGAATATAGGCTCAGAAAAGTATAAGGGTAAACTACCCTTTAACTGTTTCAATTATGGAGAGGTAGGACATTTTTCTCGTAAGTGCCCTCATAAGAATGAGAGGAATGGTGATGAAGAGCATGATGTGAATAAAATGAATACAAAAAGATATATAGGAAGAAAGGATTCATAAAGTATATCAACAAGAAGAAGTCCTTCAAAAACAAGAAGAGTCTCTACGCTAAAGAAGATTAAAACTCATTAAATGAGTGTGAATATAGTGATTCAGAATATGATCATGAAGATGATGGTCTTACTAAAGATTATTCTTTATTCATGGCTAAGGAAGGAAGTTGCTCACATCAAAAGAAGCTTATTTGGAGTGATTCAGATAATGATGAAGATGAGGTAGACTGAGACTATATCGATGAATGCTCTTGAAGAATTGAAGATTAAGAAGGAGATCAATAAGAAGATGAAATCTAAACTCAAGGACTATGAGGAACAATTAAGTGTGTTTGAGGCAAATTTGGTTGAAGACTCTAGGGAGCATGAAGGTGTTGTCATGTTTCTTAATTCTAAGTTGGAATATATGTTTCAAAGTCTAAGAGCCAAAGAAGAAGAATGTTTAAGGTATGTTTTTCAAAATGAGTCTTTGAAATTTGAGTTAGAAAAGACATCAAGTAAGGTGAAGTCATTTTTGAGATTTA
Organism: Torreya grandis; assembly: GCA_037957365.1. NCBI lineage: Eukaryota > Viridiplantae > Streptophyta > Pinopsida > Cupressales > Taxaceae > Torreya > Torreya grandis. The sequence goes on from JARHVA010006795.1 coordinate 612,592, forward strand.
GGAAGAGCTCATGTGATCTAGACAACATTCCGAGTAGTCAAAATCATGCTAGTGATAGAGCTTGTCTTGGATATGAAGAAGAGCAAAATAATGTTACTCAAGACAAGATGAAGACTAATTTGAACCAAGACAATCATAATTTGAAGACAAATCATCAAAAAAACACTAAAGGTGCTGAAAAAATGAAGACAAATAAGATTAGACAGCTAAATGCCATGAGGTATGCAATATTCAATGGTTACTATTTCATATGTAATCAATTTGGTAATAGGGTTAGAGAGTGGAAGAGACTTATTAGAAATGACTTTGCTTGGAACTATGATGGGGGTTATCAATCAAAAAATATGAACAAAGTTAAGTGCTTTAATTTTTATGGCATATGACATTGTAAAAAAAAATCTAAATAATGTAAGGCCAGATACATTTCTTGCAAAAGGTATGGTGTGTTATAATTGTGAATAGAGAGGTCACATTTCTAGGTTCTTCAAGCAAAGGCCTATAAGTTAGAATAGGTTTAATCAGGATCCTAGAGTGAAAGAAATAAGGCATGTTAACACATGGAACCTAAAGGTGAAAAGTGTGACTCATGATGAGACTGCAGGTCTAAGTAATCTATTTGCTATGGTGGAGAATACTTCAAAAGTTGAAGAGTGCCAAGGGCTCTCATTATCTGCTTGTGTTGAGAATTAAGAGATCAAGCTCAAGGAGAAGACCAAAATATTGATTGAATCTAGTTCTAAGGTGTGTATGGATCCAAGTGAACATCTTGTTGTTGATGAGCATGTAACATGCAAACAACATCAATTGTCTATGCCTAGTGTTGAGGTTCCAAACTACAAGGTGGATTCTTTATAAGAAAAGGTATGTCATGAATCTTTTTGTCTCCGTGTATTGTCAATCCAATCCTAAAAAATAAGGAGAATGTTTTAGTGGATGAGTAAGTTGTTTCTCTAAATCCAAAGAAGAAGAAGAAGAATCATAAGAATCATATGACCAAGGAGGAGAAGGAATATGAGGAGTTGTGGGCAACTCCTGGTTTCACACCATGATAGAGCATTGTGGTGTAGAGCATGTCTCTATCTATGCTTCTTAAGAGACTCCTTTCAGTAGAGAAGCAATTTTGTGTGCTCAAGATGGTAATGCCAATCAGAGAAGGTCTTTAGTTAGGGGGAACAACAAGTTCATGAGCTTGATCTAGATATTTGTGAAAGAGTTATTATGTAGGGTCAAAATGGGTATATCCAAATGGCATAATGAGATTGATAAATTATCAAGAAGAGTTTGGTGCTTAGAAATGTTTATACACTTCTTTGTAATGTGTTCTAGGTGCTTTTATGGTTTGAAGGTATGTTGAAGTCAAATTGAATATGTTTGAGTGCTCTCAGTTTTCTCAATTGTTAGCTTAAGGGCAAGTAGGTCTAAAATAGGTTATATAAAGTCAATGTTCCCAAAAGTGTGTGATGGTTGTCTACAAGTGTGTAAGAAGTTTTAAAGGTAGATGTTGACCAAAAGGAGGTTTGTTGACCTTATTTTTTTAGAGTTTCTAAGGTTTTTGGCTATATTATAAAAGTGGTTTGCCTTGTGAATTGAGGTCTTAGGCTTTATAATAGGTTGAATGGACCAAATGGGTTGTCAAATCAAGATTCATAGAGATTTGAAGGTTTGTAGTTCTCAAGTTATTTAAGTTTTTGGCTATGTTAGGAAGGTGGTTTGCCTTGTGAATTGAGGTCTTAAGATTTTTAATAGGTTGAATGGACCAAATGGGTTGTCAAATCAAGATTCATAGAGATTTGAAGGTTTGCAGTTCTCAACTTATTTAAGTTTTTGTCAAGATGGAGGTCTAATTGGCTAGTAGGTTTATGAAGGAAGTATGTTGCATAAGATGAGATTGGTAATGATAAATGGTTTTCTTGAGGTGGTATATGAGAGTGCTCTATATATGAAGTTATAGGTCCTAAAGATATGTCTACTAAAAATTGTGGGCTCTGCAAGTTCCAGATAGGGCTACAAAGAGGCTAGACATGTCTGGTGTGAATAAGAGTGATTTTTGATCAAATTATCCAAAATAGAAAAGCATGAGTGTTTCAAGGTGATTTCACAGGTTGGTTTAGTGCATATTTCCTATTTGGTGAGTGGCATGAAGTTCTATTGGTGGTCCTTGAGGTGGTTTGATAGAGAAGGCTAGTAAGCTTGTATGTTGGTTCTTCATGGTGTGTGGAGATCTGAAGATGATCAAAGGGTGAAATGGTTCAAATATGTTAGGGGAATTCCCTCTTAGATGTTTCTTGGTAAGTTCCATTATATTCCAATGGTTTTTGTGTGTTTTTTCTTCTTTTGTTGCAATGTTTGGTTGAAGAGAGTGTTGGCATGGAGTAAGAGGAAGTTGTCAAGGCAAGAAGAGTTTGGGTCAAGGTAAGGGGGTGTTTATAATATATTTATAAGATGGTATTCTCCTGTTGGTAGTCTTTTTAGGTCCTTAGGATTATTTGGTTCTGACTTTATCATTGTGTCAAACGGAGAGTATGTTGATACCACTTGTTGGTATCACTAACCAAGCTCTGATACCAATTGTTGGGGATCAACCAACAAAGTTGATTACTATATGAAAGCAACTAAAAATAGAATTAAACCAGAAAGATAAGTAACTAGAATCAGAAATAGCAAAGAACAAGAGATACCAAAAACCACCCTGAAAACTTGTATTAAACTCTTCTAGAAGGAATTACAATTGAAGAAACTTCTTTTCTTCCACACCTCTCTCAGATGTACAGATCTCTTCCTAGATCTCTTTCCCTCAAGAGTTCTCTCTCTCAATCAATTCCAACAACCTGGAATGATACACATATACTATACAAATATCTTGTATTATTCTACCAATTCTTAATAAGCTATGAAGATCTATCCCTATTATATAACTTTAGGGATTCATGAGCATACAATCACAACCATTAGATGCACCTCCTAATCAAGGGATCAAAATACTCCTACTAAAGATAGAGATGCGGATTTAAGACTATCACTTAATCCTATCATGCAAACAATCTATTCTGTCCATGAAAATAGCATTTTGGACGCATAGGTGACTGACATTGGTCCCTGCCAGTCTACACTTGACTGACGTTGGCCGATTCATGACCGACGCTGGCATCTCTCAGTTGACTCCTGATCGACGTCAGTCACTCCTGACTGATGCCGGTGACTGTGTAGTTACAGTAACTTCTGCACTTGCTCATTTGGTGAAGCTTTTAGCTCCACAACTTAACAATCTCTCACTTGGAGATAAATAGCTGCACCAGTACCTGTACAGCAACATCTTCTAGCTCTTCCATCTTCAAACTCAATCATGAAGACCAACAAAAGTTGAATGAAGATTCAACTTCTCCTTTGTTACCAGCTTGGTTAACATATCAGTAGGGTTCTTATTTGTATGGATCTTTTCTAGCTTCAACTCACCATCCTTCAATACCTATCTAATGAAGTGGTACCTTAGCTGTATGTGTTTGGTTCTTGAATGAAATGCTGAATTCTTAGCCAAATGAATTACACTCTGACTATCACTGTATAATCTGCAACTCTCTTGCTCCTTTCCAAGCTCTTTCATGAACTGTGTCATCCATATCATCTCTTTTCTAGCCTTTGTGACTGCAATATATTCTGCTTCTGTAGTTGACAAGGCAACAACCTTCTACAACTTTGATATCTAGCTAATCGTCATTCCACCAATAGTGAAAACATATCCTGTGGTACTTCTTTTTCCATCCAAATCCCCTGCCATATCTGAATCTACATAACCATGTAGGGAAGTGTTTGACCCACCATAGCACAAATGCCTACTGCTGGTCCCTCTTAGATATCTTAGAATCCACTGAACTGCTTTCCAGTGTTCCTTCCCTGGATTGGCCATATACTTACAACTCCCACTACTTGGGCAATATCAGGGCTATTACAAACAATTGCATACATTAAGCTTCCAACTGCGGAAGCATATGGAACATTCTTCATGTACTCTGCCTCATCATGTGAATTAAAACACTATTCTCTACTCAACTTAAAGTGTCCAGCCATAGGTGTGCTTATTGGTTTTGCATCCTGCATATTGAACTGTTTCAACACCTTGTTCACATAATCCTCTTGAAATAAAATCAACCTCTGATTTTTCCTGTCTCTCTTAATATTCATGCCAAGGATTTTCTTTGCTGCTCCCAAATCTTTCATCAAAAATGTGTGAGCTAATTTCACCTTAAGCTCAGAGATATCCTGAATGTGTGATCCTGCAACCAGCATATCATCTACATACAACAACATAATAATATATCTACCATTATCCAATCTCTTAAAATACACATAATGGTCAGATTGACATCTACTGTAGCCATGCTCAGTCATAAACCTGTCAAATCTCAAATACCATTGTCTTGGAGCTTGCTTGAGGCCATACAAGCTTTTCTTCAATCTGCACACTAGCTTCTCCTTACCTTTGACCTCAAATCCTTCCAGCTGATCCATATATATTTCTTCATCCAAATCTCTATGAAGAAACGTTGTCTTAACATCAAGCTGCTCAAGATGCAAATCCTCAATAGCAACTAAAGACAATACAGTCCGTATAAAAGTCATTCTAACAACAGGAGAAAAAATCTCACCAAAATCAATACCTAGTTTTTGTGCAAATCCTTTCACTCCCAACCTGGCCTTATATCTCATCTGTCCATTCTCACCTTCCTTCAATCTATATATCCATCTATTCTTCAGTGTCTTCTTTCCCGCTGGAAACTCAACCAAATCCCATGTTTGGTTCTCTCTTAAGGAATCAATTTCCTCATTCATGCCTAGCTCCCACTGATTCCTGGATTCCACCTATATTGCTTCATCAAAACTCTCTAGTTCTCCACCATCAGTAAGCAATAAATAGAATAATGAAGGGGAATATCAAAGTAGAAGTTTACTTACTCTTTTTGACCTCCTAATGGGCATCTGAGACTCATTCACAACACGCTATCCACCCAAATTCTCTGATAGTGACCAACCTCGATCACCTCCAGACTTGTTACTGGCTGACGTCGGTTTCACATGACTGACGTCGGTTCTTACTTGGCTGACGTTGATCACTGTCTGACCGACATCGGTTCTTGTATTGTCGACGTCGATTCCTGCCTGACCAATGTCAGTCTCTGTGTTTTTCTGTCTGTGATTATTCTTTTTCGTGAGCTCATTTTGGACCGTCACCTCGTCCAATTCTCCATTGCTCTGCCCAGATTGATTCAACTTCTTGAGCTGATCACTATACATCACTTTTTAATTGAAAACAACATCATGACTCCTAATTATTTTTTTATTATCTAGATTCCAAAACCTGAATCTGAAATCATCAGAGCCATAGCCAATCAATGTGCACCTCATAGACTTAACATCCAGCTTCTTTCTATTTTCTTTATCAATGTGCACAAAGGCTTCACAACCAAAAACTTTGAGAAATGAAAGATCTACCTTTTTACCTGTCCAAGCCTCTTCTGGAATTCCACCATCCAAAGTTGCAGAGGGTCCTCTATTAATTAGGTACACTATAGTATCCACAGCTTCTGCCCAAAATTCTAAGGGCAAATCAGCATGTAATCTCATACACCTTGCACGCTCCATTATTATTCTATTCATCCTTTCAGCAACTCCATTTTTCTGAGGTGTCCTTGGAATCATCTTTTGCCTACGTATTCCATGCATATAAAAATATCAGTTAAACTTATAGCTACAGAACTCACGACCATTGTTAAATCTAAGGCACTTCAACCTCCTGCATGTTTCATTCTCAACCATAGCTTTCTAAATCTTAAAAGTGTCAAAAACATCAGATTTCTTCTTTATACAATAGACCCATACCTTTCTTGTAGCATCATCAATGAAAGAAACATAATACTATGATCCTCCAATAGAAGCAACCTGAGTTGGCCCCCACATATCTGTGTGAACAAGCTCTAACTTGTGCTTCTTCTTTGTTGACCCAGTCTTGAGAAAACTCACTCTCTTCTGTTTTCTAAAAATACAGTGCTCACAAAATTCTAGATCTATGCTTTTCAAATCTGAAAGCTTACCTTTTGACTTAAGAATTGTCATTCCCTTCTCACTCATGTGGCCAAGCCTTTGATGCCACAACTTTGCATCTACATCTGAAGTAGATAATATAGAAGAAGAATTATCAGTAATATAATTACATAAATAGAGAGTACCTAATCTCTTAACTCTGGCCATTACAAGTGCACCCTTGGACACCTTCCAAGATTCAGTTGTGAGAGTTATTGTACAACCCTCATCCCCTATATTTCCTACAAAAATCAGATTTCTCTTCAGGGTGGGAACATGCATGACATCTCTCAACACCCATGTGTTGCCATTCTGCATTTTTAGCTGCACTTTTCCTTTGCCAACAATTTCACAAGGCTCATCATCCCCTAAATAAACTATTCCAAAATCTCCATGGACATAGTCACTGAAATATTCTCTATTAGGGGTTGCATGGAAAGAGGCACCAGAATCTAAAACTCAAGATTCTATATTATTATGCAAAGAGAATATAAGAGCATCTTGTGCAACAATACTTGCAACTTTTGCTTTTTCTTTACCTTTATGTTGTTTGTCTTCTTTTGGTTTTGACCAGTAATCTTCGCTTATATGCCCTATCTTTCCACAATTCCAGCAGGCTATCCTCCTGCCATTTCTGGATTTGGATCTACCTCTCATCTTTGACTTAGACCTTGATCTCCTGTGCTTGCCCTTCTCTTTTTGCCTTCCCCTGCTCTCAAAACTTAAAGCATTCCCCAATGTTTTATCTGTGCTTTTTCTACAAATTTCTTCATTCAAGATTACACTAACAACATCATCTACTTTTAAAATATTTGAAGCAGATGCAGCATTACTAACTGCCATTACCAAGCTATGCCAACTCTCAGATAAAGAGCATAAGATTAATATAGCTTTAATTTCATCATCAAACACTATTTTGACTGAATTTAATTGATTTACAATTCCATGGAAATCATTTAGATGATTAGATACAGATCTACCTTCCTGCATTTGTAAATTAAATAACTGCTTCATAAGATATACCTTATTTGAAGCTGAGGGTTTTCTATATAAATTTGCTAAAGTAGTCATTAACTCTACGGTTGACTTTCCCTGTGATAGATTAGATATCACAGTAGATGCTAGACTCAATCTTATAGATCCAAGAGCCTTTCAATCAAGAACTTCCCATTCTTCATCTTCCATGTTTGTGGGCTTCTTTGAAATCCCACCTAATGGTAAGTATAGATCTTTTTGATACAGATAATCTTCTATCTGCATTCTCCATAATTGGTAATTCTTGCCATTAAACTTCTCTATTCTCAATTTACTTTTTTCTGCCATTGCTTCTCCCACTCAAACAAAAATCCCTGTGAGTGACCTGTAATCAATAAACACTAACTAGATTTGCAATACCTTTTAGTCAACCTGAGCTCTAATACCACTTGTTGGGGATCAACCAACAAATTTGATTACTATATGAAAGCAACTAAACATGGAATTAAATCAGAAGATAAGTAACTAGAATAAAAAATAGCAAAGAACAAGAGATACAAGAAACCACCCTAAAAACTTGTATTAAACTCTTTTAGAAGGAATTACAATTGAAAAAACTTCTTTTCTTCCACACCTCTCTCAGATATACAGATCTCTTCCTAGATCTCTTTCCCTCAAGAGTTCTCTCTCTCAATCAATTCCAACAACTTGGAATGATACACATATACTATACAAATATCTTGTACTGTTTTACCAATTCTTAATAAGCTATGAAGATCTATCCCTATTATATAACTTTAGGGATTCATGAGCATACAATCACAACCATTAGATGCACCTCCTAATCAAGGGCTCAAAATAGTCCTACTAAAGATAGAGATGCAGACTTAAGACTATCACTTAATCTTATCATGCAAACAATCTATTATGTCCACTGAAATAACATTATGGACGCATAGATAACCGACATCGATCCTTGCCAGTCTGCACTTGACCAATGTTAGCCGATCCATGACCGACGCCAGCATCTCTCAGTCGTCTCCTGACCGACGTCAGTCGCTCCTGACTGACGTCGGTGACTGTGTAGTTCCAGCAACTTCTGCACTTGCTCATTTGGTGAAGCTTTTAGCTCCACAACTTAACAATATTTATAAGATGGTATTCTCCTATTGGTAGTCTTTTTAGGTCCTTAGGATTATTTGGTTCTGACTTTATCATTGTGTCAAACAGAGAGAAAGTTCCTATTGTGAGAGTGCTTGAAAAGAGAGAAAGAAGGTGAGTTGTATATTGATATATGATGGTTATTGACATCAATGATAAAGGAAGATATTTTTGGATTATTTTCAATTATATTATGATGATTTCATGGAGATTTATAGGTGAGTGGATGAAGTGCCTTGATAGTCAATGTGACAATGATAAAGTGTGTTATATGCTTGTCCTAATATGCTTGAAGTACGCTTGGTTGATCTTCTATTTTGGCATGGTTAGAGATGTTTAGGGATGAGTATCATGATTTTAGGATGTGAAAGAGGTACCTACGATTATTTCTATTCTTTGATTGCTTGTATGCATAAGTGCATTTCATCCAATTGATCATTTTTGTCATCTAGACATTTTGGGTCTAGTGAAAAAAACTCTGAGTAGGCAGTTTGATGATGTCAACATTACCGCATATGGATGAGTTAGGGGGAGTTGGTTATATGGTTGTGATCAAATTAATCCCTAGTGTTTATTTACTAGATCTTAGGTCATGTGCCTTAACATAGTCAAAGATATGTGGATGCAAAGTTAGGCTTTCAAGCATTTTGAGAGTGTTTATTATGTTCAAATAAGAGTCGAGTAAGTATGTTGATGATGTTAACATTCACACACATAAAGGTCTTAGGAGAAAATAGTCACATGGGTTTGTTTAGTATTGTGCCTATTTTTTATGTGCTAAATCTCAAGTCATGTGCCTAAGTGAGATAAAAGATATGCAAGTGCAAATTTGGGATTCCAAGCAATTTAACAGTATTTTCCCATACTTTGCCAAATTTTTCATGAGGCAAGAAAGAATAAAGAAATAAGTTTTATGGTGGAATATCTTGCACATGTGAACATTTTAGGAGAAGGTGATCACATGGGTTTGTTTAGTTTTGTACCTAGTTTATTTGTGCTAAATTTCAGATCATGCATTGAAGCACACCAAAAGATATGCATGAGAAAAGTTGGCCTTCCAGGTAATTGTTGGTTATGTAAATAGATAAATCTAAATAGACATTTTAATGTCATTATATCTCAGACATACAAATGTTTTAAGATCAATTTGACACATGGTTGGATTCTCCTATGTGAGGAGATCATATGGTCCAAATTTGAGAACATGCAAGTGAGCGAGGTACAAGATATGATTATGCAAAGTTTGTCTTCCAAGAAGATAAGGTTACCATACATATTTAAATGTGTACAAGTCAAAGTTTAATCAATATCGATGAAGCATGGTACTCCAAGAAGTCAGGAAGCAGTGAGATGGTGTCATGTGTTAGTCAGACACTTGGAAGGTGGACATGCTTGATTCCCATGTGCATGTTTTCATGGGTTAATTATTTTATTATTAGTATAGTATTGTTTTAAATTTAATATAATATGTTATAATATATATTTTTATTAAAATTAATTCTATATTATAATAATATATTATATTATAGTATAATGTAATATTAATTAATAAAAATAATATCTAATGTTATATATTATATAATTAAAAATATATTTTAATTATAATATAATATTAAATTATAGGTTAAATTTCAATGTTAAAATAAATTATAATAAAACAATTATATATATTATAATATAGTATATAAAGATATTACATTAAAATATAAGTTAAAATTCAATATTAAAATATTAACATATTAGATAGATATTAAATATGATATTAATATAATAATATATTAAACATCATCATCATCATCATCATCATCATCATCATATCAAAATATTAATGTATTGTTATGGCTTCAAGTGGGAAGAAATGTAGTGGATTGAATTTTGGTTGGAAGGAGAATATACTCACAAAAGAAAAGAAAACACTTTGTAAGCACAATATGATATGAGAACTCTATGATGTGGAAATTTTGGTATTAATTCCTACACGATTAAATTCTAAATTAATTAATATCATTTAAAATTTTATAGTATAATTAATTTCTTTTTATATTAATAATAGAGTAGTGTTGACATAATAAACGATAAAAATAATTTACCATAATATAATATTAAAAAAAAATATATTTTACAAATGAAAAAAAAACACTTACTAAATATAATCATAAAAACAAAAACACAATTCCTTCGACTTTTCAAACACTTTCGTGAAACTGCTAGTATATATAATGATCAATATATTTAAGATCGATCCCCAAATATTTAAAAGAACGAACCTTTTCACTGACACAAAGAAGATTTTAAATATTGTTTCTGAAATGGCGAAGGCCAAAGCTAGAAACCGTAACAATAACTAAGAGTTCCCTTGTTCAAGGGAAAGAACAACTTCTTGTTGAACGACCAGTGAGAGGGCAAATTTGACGTTAAATTCTTCGTGAGAAGAGTTTACGATGATGAATAAATTTGCAGGTGAGGCCGGTGAATGGGGTCGATATACAATCCCAAAGGAAAAAAGTCACCACTTCAACATAAAAAATCCGATGGTGGAGCAGGCAAAGCAGGGAGAGGTATGGTTCTGAAACCACCGCCCAAAAATGTTGTTGAAAACATATTTAGAAATAAGTGTGGTAGCACGGTGGTGTACAACAATCAACAACCGCAAACAAGCCAAATTCTGAGCCCCATCGATTCCAACAGGTGCAACATCCCCGTAATGCCACTGCATCTATCAGAGCTGCCTGAAGTGGACCTAGACATAATGCTAAGCACCTTGCCAAAAACGAAGAGAATTTGATGCAAAGATACATCATTCTATGCTCCTTCTACAACTCTGATACTTGCAATCATCAATTCATGCAACCAAACTTCTCAGTCTTCTCTTTCCTATCAACTCCTCACTAGGTTTGACATCATTCTCATGCATGATCCTATTGACTAGCCTTATTGAATTACCCTTTAGAACCTCTGTACACCTCACACTCTTCCATTATTTTCATTCCATTCATCTTCTATATCCCTTTCATGCAATCCCTCACTGACTTCACTAGGCTATAAGCTTCTTTGACCAAATCACCTCAATTCTTGTTCTAGGTCTCATGTAGACAATCTTTACCTTGGATAGTGTCTCTTAGGCTTAACAAACTTGTTTCAACTCAACTCAAACCCTCTTACAACCTCAACTACCTTCTACACTCCTCAAACCTTCAATCAAACTTCCCTTCTATTAGCCTTTTTAAGGCCCTTTTCACTAGTACATACAGGTACAGTATTTTATTAAGACACTAAAACTATATTTAGTTACCTTCTATATTTTAATTTTAATCCACAAAGTTTCATTGTCCAACTCACTTGGCATATCCATTTTCTCACCTCTTCAACTTGACAATTAGCCCTTCACTAGGCCTAATTACCCCTATTTTAAACACAACCATTATATTCCGTACAAGTGTGAAACCACTAAAGTATGTTCGGTCACCTCAAAATCAAACTAATAACAAATTTTTATGGTGTTTGGCCAGTGGAATCACCCACAGCCTCAATTTGAACTCTTAAACCTTACTTTTTAGACTGTGACAGTTCTGAGTGAATTGAGGCCTTAAAAAATGCATTATATTGAATCTTTCACCTGTTAGAACACTTTAAAGACCTAAAATAGGTATTTTATAACCCTCACCAACTTTTCCAATCGCTAACGACTTTCTTATAGATTCCAAACAACTCTCCAACCACTCTTTTTCACAAAACTATGTTCTCTTTGATAATTTTAGCTCATGACACCATCTCACTGCTTCCTGACTTCTTGGAGTAACATGCTTCATCGATATTGATTAAACTTTGACTTGTACACATTTAAATATGTATGGTAACCTTATCCTCTTGGAAGACAAACTTTGCATAATCATATCTTGTACCTCGCTCACTTGCATGTTCTCAAATTTGGACCATATGATCTCCTCACATGGCAGAATCCAACCATGTGTCAAATTGATCTTAAAACATTTGTATGTTTGAGATATAATGACATTAAAATGTCTATTTAGATTTATCTATTTACATATCCAACAATTACCTGGAAGGCCAACTTTTCTCATGCATATCTTTTGGTTTGCTTCAATGCATGATCTGAAATTTAGCACAAATAAACTAGGTACAAAACTGAACAAACCCATGTGATCACCTTCTCCTAAAATGTTCACATGTGCAAGATATTCCACCATAAAACTTATTTATTTATTCTTTCTTGCCTAATGAAAAATTTAGCAAAGTATGGAAAAATACTATTAAATTGCTTGGAAGCCCAAATTTGCACTTGCAGATCTTTTATCTCACTTAGGCACATGACTTGAGATTTAGCACATAAAAAATAGGCACAATACTAAACAAACCCATGTGACTATTTTCTCCTAAGACCTTTATGTGTGTGAATGTTAACATCATCAACATACTTACTCGACTCTTATTTGAACATAGTAAACACTATCAAAATGCCTGAAAGCCTAACTTTGCATCTACATATCTTTGACTATGTTTAGGCACATGACCTAAGATTTAGTAAATAAACACTAGGGATTAATTTGATCACAACCATATAACCAACTCCCCCTAACTCATCCATATGTGGCAATGCTGACATCATCAAACTGCCTACTCAGACTTTTTTCCACTAGACCCAAAATGTCTAGATGACAAAAATGATCAATCGGATGAAATCCACTTATGCATACCAGCACTCAAAGCATAGAAATAATCTTAGGTACCTCTTTCAAATCCTCAAATCACCATACTCATCCCTAAACATCTCTAACCATGCCAAAATAGAAGATCAACCAAGCGTACTTCAAGCATATTAGGACAAGCATATAACACACTTTATCATTGTCACATTGACTATCAAGGCACTTCATCCACTCACCTAGAAATCTCCATGAAATCATCATGATATAATTGAAAATGATCCAAAAATATCCTTCTTTATCATTGATGTCAATAACCATCATATATCAATATACAACTCACCTTCTTTCTCTCTTTTCAAGCACTCTCACAATAGGAACTTTCTCTCTGTTTGACACAATGATAAAGTCAGAACCAAATAATCCTAAAGACCTAAAAAGACAACCAATAGGAGAATACCATCTTATAAATATTGCTAAGTTGTGGAGCTAAAAGCTTCACCAAATGAGCAAGTGCAGAAGTTGCTGGAACTACACAGTCACCGGCATCGGTCAGGAGTGACCGACGTCGGTCAGGAGTCGACTGAGAGATGCTGGCATTGGTCATGGATCGGCTGACGTCGGTCAAGTGCAGACTGGTAGGGATCGATGTCGGTCACCTGTGCGTCCAGAATGCTATTTCAGTGGACAGAACAGATTGTTTACATGATAAGATTAAGTGATAGTCTTAAGTCTGCATCTCTATCTTTAGTAGGACTGTTTTGAGCCCTTAATTAGGAGGTGCATCTAATGGTTGTGATTGTATGCTCATGAATCCCTAAAGTTATATAATAGAGATATATCTTCATAGCTTATTAAGAATTGGTAGAACAATACAAGATATTTGTATAGTATATGTGTATCATTCCAAGTTGTTGGAATTGATTGAGAGAGAGAAATCTTGAGGGAAAGAGATCTAGGAAGAGATATGTACATCTGAGAGAGGTGTGGAAGAAAAGAAGTTTCTTCAATTGTAATTCTTTCTAAAAGAGTTTAATACAAGTTTTCAGGGTGGTTTCTTGTATCTCTTGTTCTTTGCTATTTCTGATTCTAGTTACTTATCTTTCTGGTTTAATTCCGTGTTTAGTTGCTTTCATATAGTAATCAACTTTGTTGGTTGATCCCCAATAAGTGGTATCAAAGCTTAGGTTGACTAACAGGTATTGCAGATCTGGTTAGTGTTTATTGATTACAGGTCACTCATAGGAATTTTTGTTTGAGTGGGAGAAGCAATGGTAGAAAAAAATAAATTGAGAATGGAGAAGTTTAATGGCAAGAATTACCAATTATGGAGAATGCAGATAGAAGATTATCTGTATCAAAAAGATCTATACTTACCGTTAGGTGGGATTTCAAAGAAGCCCACAGACATGGAAGATGAAGAATGGAAAGTTCTTGATAAAAAGGCTCTTGGATCTATAAGAATGAGTCTAGCATCTACTGTGATATCTAATCTATCACAGGCAAAGTCATTCGTAGAGTTAATTACTAATTTAGCAAATTTATATAAAAAACCCTCAGCTTTAAATAAGGTATATCTTATGAAGCAGTTATTTAATTTACAAATGCAGGAAGGTGGATCTGTATCTAATCATCTAAATGATTTCCATGGAATTGTAAATCAATTAAATTCAGTCAAAATAGTGTTTGATGATGAAATTAAAGCTCTATTAATCTTATGCTCTTTATCTGAGAGCTGGCATAGCTTGGTAATGGCAGTTAGTAATACTGCATCTGCTTCAAATATTTTAAAAGTAGATGATGTTGTTACTGTAATCTTGAATGAAAAAATTCGCAGGAAAAGCACAAAGAAAACATTAGGGAATGCTTTAAGTTTTGAGAGCAGGGGAAGGCAAAAAGAGAAGGGCAAGCACAAGAGATCAAGGTCCAAGTCAAAGATGAGAGTTAGATCCAAATCTAGAAATGGTAGGAGGATAGCCTGCTGGAATTGTGGAAAGATAGGGCATATAAGCAAAGATTGCTGGTCAAAACCAAAATAAGACAATCAGCATGAAGGTAAATAAAAAGCAAAAGTTGCAAGTATTGTTGCACAAGATGCTCTTATATTCTCTTTGCATAATAATATAGAATCTTGGGTTTTACATTCTGGTGCCTCTTTCCATGCAACCCCTAATAGAGAATATTTCAGTGACTATGTCCATGGAGATTTTGGAATAGTTTATTTAGGGGATGATGAGCCTTGTAAAATTGTTGGCAAAGGAAAAGTGCAGTTGAAAATGCAGAATGACAACACATGGGTGTTGAGAGATGTCATGCATGTTCCCACCCTGAAAAGAAATCTGATTTCTGCAAGAAAGTTAGGGGATGAGGGTTGTACAATAACTCTCATAGCTGAATCTTGGAAGGTGTCCAAGGGTGCACTTGTAATGGCCAGAGGTAAGAGAGTAGGTACTCTCTATTTATGTAATTTTATTACTGATAATTCTCCTATATTATCTACTTCAGATGTAGATGCAAAGTTGTGGCATCAAAGGCTTGGCCACATGAGTGAGAAGGGAATGACAATTCTTAAGTCAAAAGGTAAGCTTTCAGATTTGAAAAGCATAGATCTAGAATTTTGTGAGCACTGTATTTTTGGGAAACAAAAGAGAGTGAGTTTTCTCAAGACTGGGTCAACAAAGAAGAAGCACAAATTAGAGCTTGTTCACACAAACGTGTGGGGGCCAGCTCAGGTTGCTTCTATTGGAGGATCACAGTACTATGTTTCTTTCATTGATGATGCTACAAGAAAGGTATGGGTCTATTGTATAAAGAAGAAATCTGATGTTTTTGACACTTTTAACATTTGGAAAGCTATGGTTGAGAATGAAACAAGCAAGAGATTGAAGTGCCTTAGATCTAACAATGGTGGTGAGTTCTGCAGCTATAAGTTCAACTGATATTGTTATATGCATGGAATACGTAGGCAAAGGACGGTTCCAAGGACACCTCAACAAAATGGAGTTGTTGAAAGGATGAACAGAACAATAATGGAGTGTGCAAGGTGTATGAGATTACATGTTGATTTGCCCTTAGAATTTTGGGCAGAAGCTGTGGATACTGTAGCGTACCTGATTAATAGAGGACCCTCTACAGCTCTAGATGGTGGAATTCCATAAGAGGCTTGGACAGGTAAAAAGGTAGATCTTTCATTTCTCAAAGTTTTTGGTTGTGAAGCCTTTGTGCACGTTGATAAAGAAAATAGAAAGAAGCTGGATGCTAAGTCTATGAGGTGCACATTTATTGGCTATGGCTCTGATGATTTCGGATTCAGGTTTTGGAATCTAAGAACTAACAAAACAATTAGGAGTCGTGATGTTGTTTTCAGTGAAAAAGTGATCAGCTCAAGAAGCTGAATCAATCTGGGCAGAGCAATGGAGAATTGGACGAGGTGACGGTCCAAAATGAGCTCACGGGAAAGAATAATCGCAGATAGGAAAACACAAAGACCGATGTCGGTCAGGCAGGAACCGACGTCGGCAATACAGGAACCGATAAGTGGGACCCTGCGACAGCTGTTAGGACATGCTTGCCAGCTGAGCCATATTGTCGGCGCTAGATAACAGATTAATTTCTTATGAAAATGAATTACTTACCCCACCCTATTGGTCACCTCTTTCTTTTTCTGACAGCACAATTCATTACGTCTAAATCATTATCTCGTTAAGGTCAGAAGTTCGATTCCTGCGATGATCATTTTTACACCAGTAAGATTAATGGTTCTGGTGAATTGTCATTGTAACCCTGCCTCTCCCTTGAAGTAAAGAAGGAAAATTCCAAAAAACAAAAATAGGTTTTCAATTGTTGGAAGCTACTAGACATTTAAGATATTATCGAAATCAAATAATTAAAAAGATATTGTTTTTACAGGTATTAAAAAATTCTGGAGAAAATTGTGTTAGAGTTTTTTGATTGACGTTTAGGTTCACACTCCATGAACCATTTTCAAATTACGAGAATGATTTTTTGTTAATATTGCATACCAAGCTATTCCTTTATAAATATAACAATAAAACTCAATGATGTTCTAAATGATCTATGGAATTATCAATTGTTTCAATTATTTAATGACATGAAGTAATTTTTTAGAACATTGATCTGTATTATGTTGAATTGGATTAACATCTCTTTCAATATTTTGTTTTTTTTAAAATATATCAACTATATAATTAACTCTTAAATTTTTTACATATTTTAATTCGTATATTTATATGTTAAAAAAATTCAAAAATGAAGTGTTCCTTCCATTTCAATTGCGCTTTACTCATCTATCATCACCCAAACTACAATCACCTTGTCATCTTCAAAAATTATAATTATTTTATAACATGCATACATAAATATATAAAGTTCCCCACGTGGTTTTGGTTTTATCTAATAACCCTACTAACCCTACTAAAAATGATTTGGACAAATCAACTAAAGCATAAAAAAACAAAATAATGTCCACTTTTTCTTGTTTGAAAGGATCCGGTCACTTTCGAGGTTATTTCTTTATAATTTTAGAGATGGGAACCTTTTTGGTCACAACCAAATAATTGGTGCGTGTTTTGGTCTATTTGTTTTCAACCTACAACCGTCGGTGCATATCTAGTTTATTTGTTTAATGAATACTCAATCTCTATAGATCTTAAAAGTTGTCTAATGATATTAGAATGTTATTATTGCAATGAGATTATTTGGTTGGATTGGGCCATCTCTAAGAATGTTTAGGTATGGAATATATATATTATATGTATATATATATATGTAGGTAAGTAAAGGTAAAGTGAAGATTTTGAAAGGGATTTTTTTCACATTGAAATATATAATAGAGGAGTTAATTTTTAAAAAGATAAAAAAAATCGATTAAATAAGATAAGTAATTGAATAAGAATTGTAAGTTTGGATAGATAATTTAATCATAAATAGATAATCCATAAAAAAGATAAAGATAGGAAGCTAAGAAACAAGACTCCTAGCCAACGGTAAAATCATAATGAAAAGACAACAAAAAAACATGAAACAAATAAAACCAGTAGAATAGCCAAAGGGTGAATTATTCACACCAAATACCACAAGGCCCTGAACGAGGATGGAAAATTAACTACAGGGAGAAGCCAATTATCTCCCCTTTAAGTTATTATTTTTTTGGTAGATGGTTTATTCAAAAATAATAATTTGTTCATTCCATCCTTTCCTAATTCTGAATGTAATGTAAAGATATAAGGGTTTCACAATCTATATTATTAGAAAATAGTTTTCAAAAATAATTATATAAATATTTTTGAATTGATATTTAGGATCTCACTCTATAATCTATAATATCTTTTTTTTTACATGAAGTTTTAAGTAATAATAATTTTATATTTTTTATAAAGGTGATAGTGGAAAATGAGGTTGTGCATTTTTCATATAGCACGGTAATGTATTATGCGAGGATGAAATGTTTCATTTAACAATGAGCTTAAGCAATAACAAAGTAGTGGAGCTTATGGTGAATGATTTAAAGGTGCACTTACAGATGATGGCGAGGAGCAATGATAGGATGTTTCAGAGGATATCATACATCAAAGGGCCCACATCATACACCGAACTCGGATTCAAGGTAGGTAGTATATTTATATGACCAACACCTATTGCAAAGGAGTTCATAGCTTATAGGGCAATGACATCTTTAATTTATCATTTTTTAAAGTTAAAAGTGGACGAGGATGTCATGAACGTTGATTTGATTGTGGCAAGGCTTCACATCCGATATATGACTTGAATCAATATTACAATATTAATGATGCAAAAACAATACAATAAAATTTTGGAGTCTATATTTAAAAATATAGTATATAATAATAATAAACTAATTATAAATATAATATATTCTAATAATATATAATATATTATATAAATAATTATATTATATTTATAACTATACACATTATTGTAATATATAAATTACAATTATTATATATTATTTTAATAATATGTATAATACAAAATAATAGTATATAATTATATTAGATAGAATATAAAACATATAAAATTATATATTAATATATAATATTAATTTATATTATAATAATATTATATATTATATTTATGTTGAAAGACGTTCTACAATGATAATTTGAATGGTGGTGGGTTGTAATGTAATGGGTGTTTTCAATTTTAATTCCAAATTTAAATTTGACATCCATTTAATCGTTATTTAGAAAAAAAATCATTTAAAGAAAAATCTATCAAAAATTATTATACCTTATTAACTTTTATTAAAAATATAATTTTATAAACATAGACTATTACAAGTTAAAATCTGGTCGACATTATTATATCATATTAATTTTTATTAAAAACATAATTCTATGAGCGGACACAATTACAAGTTAAAAACTTAAAATTTACATATTTTAATTTTAGTGGACCCTCCATAGTTACACATTAATTTTCTCTTCTTTGGCATGTTAAAGTTGTAAAGTTATAAGGTTATACCATTATGATTATCTATAATACTAAATTCTATTCCCATTTACTCTATGCAATGCTAAGTCGAGTTAAGAAATTTGTTTTTCGATCTATACAGTGAAATTAGTTATTTTTTTATTTAACTTTCGATGTTAATGTCTGTTTGCAAGGAATCACTTCTACTTCTATCTAGGACTCTCAAGTGTATTTGAGTTGCGTTACACCCAAAATCACTAAATTTATTAAATGATAATTATAAAACTAGGGTCATTTTTGTTGGAGCATTGTCAATGATGTCATGGAGATGTCCAGGTGGGTGGATGAAGTGCCTTGATAGTGTATGTGACAATGACAAAGTGTGTAATATGTTTGTCATAGTATGCTTAAAGTATACTTGGTTGATCTTCTATTTTGACATGGTTAGAGATGTTTAGAGATGAGTATAGTGATTTGAGGATGTACAAGAGGTCCCTAATATATTTTATATGCTTTGAGTGCTTGTATGCATAAGTGGATTTAATCTGGTTGATCATTGTTGTCATCTAAATATTGTGAGTTTAGTAGCAAAAAATCTGAGCAGGTAGTTTGATGACATCACCATTACCACTTGTGGATGAGTGAGGAGGAGTTGCTCATATGATTGTAATCACATTAGTCTTTAATTACTATGCGTTAAATCTTAGGTCATGCACCTAAACACAGTCAAATATATGTGGGTGCAAAGTTGGGCTATCAGACATTTTGACAATGTTTTATATGTTCAAATAAGAGCCAGGTAAGGATGTTCATGATGTCAGCATTCACATGCATGGAGGTTTCAAAATAAAATGGTCACATAGGTTTGTTCAGTATTGTGCCTAGTTCTTATGCATGCTAAACCTCTAGTCATATTCCTCAGTGAGATAAAAGATATGCAACTGTAAAGTTGGGCTCCCAGGTAGTTTGATAGTATTTTCCCATAGCCAAATTTGCATGAAGCAAGAAAGAGACAAGTAAGTAATTTGATGGTCAAATATCTCACACATGTGAACATTTCAGGAAAAGATGATCATATGAATTTGTTTAATTTTATATCTAGTTTATTTGTGCTAAATTTTAGATCATGTGTTGAAGCACGTCAAAAGATATGCATAAGCAAAGTTGGCCTTCCATGCAATTCTTGACATTGTTGGATTTGTAAATAGATAAATCTGAAGAGGCATTTTAATGTCATTATATCTCACATATGAATGTTTTAGGAGCAATTTGACACATGGTTGGATTCTCCTATGTGAGGAGATCATATGGTCCAAATTTGAGAACATGCGAGTTAGCGAGGTAAAAGATATGATTGTGAAAAGTTGGCCTTCTAGGTAGATAAGCAAGTTTCTCATACTTAGTCAAATTTGCACAAGTTAAATTTCAAGTAACATCAACAGAGTGTGTTACTCTAAGAAGGCAAGAAATAGTGAGATGGTGTCATGTGTTCAATGTTTAACGTTGAGCAGAGATAAAGATCGAGATTCTTCATAGGATCAATGGTGATCATAAAAATAGAGATAAAAAGTCAAGAGGTTAAAGTAATAGTTGTTTAGCATTACTAAAGACTGATCTATGTATATGAGATCGACGAAGCACATTGAGTCACAATTTCTAGATTGCATGAAATGAGGTCAACATGTTGAAGGTTTAACATTTGAGCATTAAAACTTATGTATTAAAGTTCAAAGAAGATCAATGGTGAGAGATTGATCTAAATTTGAGAGGACATGAGATGCAAGCTAAGTGTTCAAAGTTAAACTGTGACTGTTTGCATTTGAATATTTGAATTTGTAAAGGAAAAATCAATGCTCTATATTTTGGATATATCTTTAAGTCTATGCAAAATTTGTTCATGGTGTAAAAATAAAACTTGGAGAGGAATCCAAGGTACATATATCACTATAGATTTGAAGATATGAACTGATTACAATCATAGTTATGAAGGTTTAAAGTTGACTATGTGTTTGTTTGTATTCTACAAGTGACCCAAGAAGGATAATTGAGCTTGTATTGATGATATTAAATGTCTCATGTTGAATTGGCTATTCAAAAGTGTTGCAGACTCTATGAGGTTTATTTTTTTTCATTATTAAGGTTTGATCATTTGTATGCAGTATGAAAAATGGTTTAGAAGTGACAGGACTGAAGTTCCCCAAATCTCTGACACAACTTGTCAAATTTAAGAGCACATATGATTACCAATGTATAAGCAATTTAAACATGCAAAAATTAACCAGAAGTACAAGTAACTATCAATGAGAAAACACACAGAATGTGAGAGGCAATATACAATTGTATTCAACTCATTATAAAAGGAAATTACAACAAAGAGATCACACTCTTTCTTCCACTTCGTGGGCTTACAGTAATCTTCCCTCAAGAGTAATCTTCTCTCACTAGGTCACAACAAACAACTCAAACACAGAGTTGTTGTTCACCTGTACACTGAGTACGAACCGGTACTCCAAGTAGATCTCACCATGATCCTGCTCCTTGATGTATTGCTGTCACCTCGATCTTGCTCCCCTATAGATCCTCTTCTGACCCTCGCATACACACATCTTCGCAGACCAACCCTAATCTTACTTATCACATGTAGATCTCCTCCATGATCTAGCAACACCCTGCTGACCAAACCTGATATTACATACCTGGAAGAACATGCTCTTCCAGGGGAAGAACTCTCCAAGTTGTACTTAGTTCTTCACTTAACAATACAACCCATGAGTATATTATATAGATCTCATGCATATAATTATTAGACTTGCAGCTTAAGACTCTAACTGGTCTTCATCATGCAAACAACCCATTCAACTAACTGATTGTCTATCAACAACAGTTATGGAAATGCACAGGCGACCGACGTTGGTCCCTGCCTGACTGGAGGTGACCGACGTCAATCGAATCCTGCCGATGTCAGTTTCCCTTGTGTTCACCCCTGACCAGCGTCGGTGATCTTGCCGACGTCATCGACTGTGAAACTCAAAAACCTCCCTGTTTGCATTTGGGTGAAGATTTTAGCTCCACACCCTAACAAGAAGGTGACTATGTGTTTGTTCATAATGATTGTGTGCATATAATGTTGTTTAAATGAATTATACTTAAGCATAAGGGTTCTTTGTTGGTTGTTGGAACTTAAGGGGGCCTTATAGATCATATGAAATGGGTCCATGCTTTTGGTAGTGGTTTTGTGTTTTTGTTTTGTTTGATAAAGTGTTAGAGGAGTGAATGTGTTCACATGAGACCTATAAGGGTTACAAGGGCCTAATTGAAAGGTGTAGTTCCTTAAAGGTGACCCATAGATGCTATGGCCAACCTATGAATATTGTTTTTGAATCATGTCTTGATGTGAGAGATGCCTTAAGGATTAAGGCATGCCTAATGGCTAACCAAATTAGTGATTATCATGTTTTCTCTATAAATAGTGAAACCAAATGGGTTGGTTTCTAGACTTGGAGATATAATTTGAGGGAGAGACATGGGAGAGATTTGAGAGAAGCTTGTGTGTGTTAATTTTGAAGTGAAGGAGGGGTAGAGTTCCCTATGGATGAGTTAAAGAGTATAATAGATTGATGACTATTTGTATGACCTATAGGTCATGACTCTTAGTGCTCTTGCAGATTGAGTATGAGAAAAAGTGAAGAGTGGTAATTAGAGGTCCATCATCAGGTGTTGAATACATCAGTTCAAACATGGATGTGTTCATAGGTGTTATTTTGGTAGCTTAGCATCTAAGGTAGTTGTAGCCTCCTTGCAAGGTGAAACTTGCTAAAAGTCTAGTTGTTGTTGCATCTCAACTAGACAGGTGTTGTGGCATCTTGTGGGATTGTAGTCACACTAAATAGGAACTGTAGTTCCTTGATCAGTTGAAACTAGTCTAAATTAGTTCTTGTTATTATAATATAGTAGTCTAATTATAGGTTCTAATGGATTTTCTCTCTCAAGAGGGTTTACCATATATGTCATGTGTTATGAGATTGATCTTGCATTGTCTCTCTTGATCTTTGTTATAAATGATGTGTATTCATCATGAATGCTTGTGTTAAGTAGTTAAGTGCTTATAAAGATAAGAATTGAATTGGAATTATTTGGGCTCACTGATTCACCCCCAGTGATTATACCTTTAATAATTGGTATCAGAGTAGGTCCTTTGGTAAAGGCTTGACAACTTGAAGGTGATCCAAGGTATAATATGGGTAGTCATCAAGGTGGTTTATCTGCTAAGCAAGCTTCAATGTTCAATGGATCCAATTATGATTTTTAGAGTGCAAGGATGAGGACATACATTATGTCCCTAGGGTTTGATGTATGACAATCTATTCTGGATGATTATGTTGCTCTTATTACTCCTCCATCTAGTGTTATAGATAAGAAGTTGTTTGAGAACAATTCCAAGGTAATGAATGTTATCACTTGTGGTCTTTGAGAGACTGAATACACTAAGGTAATCCAGTGTAAATTTGCTAAAGAGATACGGGAAAAAATTTAGATCATTTTTAAAGGAGATTTATAGGTCAAGCTTACTAAGTTATAGACTCACAAAAGGCAATTTGAAAGCCTCAAGATGAATGAAGAAGATTATGTGGCATCCTTTCTACAGAGAGTTGTTGATGAGGTTGTGAACATCATCAAAGGTCTTGAAGAGAATATTGAAGAGGCTATTGTGGTATAAAAGGTATTAAGGTCTCTATCCCTTAAGTTTGATCTAAAAGTATCTACTATAGAAGAAAGACATGATCTTACTCAGTTGAAGATGGATCAATTGCATGACACCCTTACTACCTATGAGATGAGAGTAAATGATGATATACGACCAAAGAAGGAAGCAAAATTCAAGACTAAGATGAAGCCTAAGAAGAAGTTCCAAGATAAGAAACCCAAAGAGGATGACATTTTTGATATTGACGAGGATGACCTAATTGCTTTGATTATTAAGAAATTGAATATAGGCTCATAAAAGTATAAGGGTAAACTACCCTTTAACTATTTCAATTATGTAGAGGTAGGACATTCTTCTCATAAGTTCCCTCATAAGAATGAGAGGAATGGTGATGAAGAGCATGATGTGAACAAAATGAAGACAAAAAGATATATAGGAAGAAAGGATTCATAAAGTATATCAACCAGAAGAAGTCCTTCAAAAACAAGAAGAGTCTCTACACTAAAGAAGATTAAAACTCATTAAATGAGTGTGAATATAGTGATTCAGAATATGATCATGAAGATGATGGTCTTACTAAAGATTATTCTTTATTCATGGCTAAGGAAGGAAGTTGCTCACATCAAAAGAAGCTTATTTGGAGTGATTCAGATAATGATGAAGATGAGGTAGACTGAGACTATATTGATGAACGCTCTTGAAGAATTGAAGATTAAGAAGGAGATCAATAAGAAGATGAAATCTAAACTTAAGGACTATGAGGAGCAATTAAGTGTGTTTGAGGCAAATTTGGCTGAAGACTCTAGGGAGCATGAAGGTGTTGTCATGTTTCTTAATTCTAAGTTGGAATATATGTTTCAAAGTCTAAGAGCCAAAGAAGAAGAATGTTTAAGGTATGTTTTTCAAAATGAGTCTTTGAAATTTGAGTTAGATAAGACATCCAGTAAGGTGAAGTTATTTTTGAGATTTAGAAAGAGCTCATGTGATCTAGACAACATTCTGAGTAGTCAAAATTATGCTAGTGATAGAGCTTGTCTTGAATATGAAGAAGACCAAAATAATGTTACTCAAGACAAGATGAAGACTAATTTGAACTAAGACAATCATAATTTGAAGACAAATCATCAAAAAAACACTAAAGGTGCTGAAAAAATGAAGACAAATAAGATTAGACAGCTAAATGCCATGAGGTATGCAATATTCAATTGTTACTATTTCATATGTAATCAATTTGGTAATAGGGTTAGAGAGTACAAGAGACCTATTAGAAATGACTTTGCTTGGAACTATGATGGGGGTTATCAATCAAAACATATGAACAAAGTTAAGTGCTTTAATTTTTATGGCATATGACATATTGTAAAAAAAAATCTAAATAAACTAAGGCAAGATACATTTCTTACAAAAGGTATGGTGTGTTATAATTGTGAATAGAGAGGTCACATTTCTAGGTTCTTCAAGCAAAGGCCTATAAGTTAGAATAGGTTTAATCAGGATCCTAGAGTGAAATAAATAAGGCATGTTAACACATGGAACCTAAAGGTGAAAATTGTGAGTCATGATGAGACTACAGGTCTAAGTAATCTATTTGATATGGTGGAGAATGCTTCAAAAGTTGAAGAGTGCCAAGGGCTCTCATTATCTACTTGTGTTGAGAATTAAGAGATCAAGCTTAAGGAGAAGACCAAAATATTGGTTGAATCTAGTTCTAAGGTGTGTATGGATCCAAGTGAACATCTTGTTGTTGATGAGCATGTATCATGCAAACAACATCAATTGTCTATGCCTAGTGTTGAGGTTCCAAACTACAAGGTGGATTCTTTATAAGAAAAGGTATTTCATGAATCTTTTTGTCTCCATGTATTGTCAATCCAATCCTAAAAAATAAGGAGAATGTTGTAGTGGATGAGTAAGTTGTTTCTCTAAATCCAAAGAAGAAGAAGAAGAATCATAAGTATCATATGACCAAGGAGGAGAAAGAATATGAGGAATTGTGGGCAACTCC
This sequence comes from Torreya grandis, assembly GCA_037957365.1. Lineage (NCBI taxonomy): Eukaryota > Viridiplantae > Streptophyta > Pinopsida > Cupressales > Taxaceae > Torreya > Torreya grandis. The sequence goes on from JARHVA010006795.1 coordinate 638,630, forward strand.
TAGTTTCACACCATGGTAGAGCATTGTGGTGTAGAGCATGTCTCTATCTATGCTTCTTAAGAGACTCCTTTCAGTAGAGAAGCAATTTTGTGTGCTCAAGATGGTAAGGCCAATCAGAGAAGGTCTTTAGTTAGGGGGAACAACAAATTCATGAGCTTGATCTAGATGTTTGTGAAAGAGTTATTATGTAGGGTCAAAATGGGTATATCCAAATGGCATAATGAGATTGATAAATTATCAAGAAGAGTTTGATGCTTAGAAATTTTTATACACTTCTTTGTAATGTGTTCTAGGTGCTTTTATGGTTTGAAGGTATGTTGAAGTCAAATTGAATATTTTTGAGTGCTCTCAGTTTTCTCAATTGTTGGCTTAAGGGCAAGTAGGTCTAAAATATGTTATATAAAGTCAATGTTCCCAAAAGTGTGTGATGGTTGTCTACAGGTGTGTAAGAAGTTTTAAAGGTAGATGTTGACCAAAAGGAGGTTTGTTGACCTTATTTTTTTAGAGTTTCTAAGGTTTTTGGATATATTATAAAAGTGGTTTGCCTTGTGAATTGAGGTCTTAGGCTTTATAATAGGTTGAATGGACCAAATGGGTTGTCAAATCAAGATTCATAGAGATTTGAAGGTTTGTAGTTCTCAAGTTATTTAAGTTTTTGGCTATGTTAGGAAGGTGGTTTGCCTTGTGAATTGATGTATTAGGATTTTTAATAGGTTGAATGGACCAAATGGGTTGTCAAATAAAGATTCATAGAGATTTGAAGGTTTGCAGTTCTCAACTTATTTAAGTTTTTGTCAAGATGGAGGTCTAATTAGCTAGTAGGTTTATGAAGGAAGTATGTTACAGAAGATGAGATTGGTAATGATAAATGGTTTTCTTGAGGTGGTATATGAGAGTGCTCTATATATGAAGTTTTAGGTCCTAAAGATATGTCTACTAAAAATTGTGGGCTCTACAAGTTCCAGATAGGGCTACAAAGAGGCTAGACATGTCTGGTGTGAAGAAGAGTGATTTTTGATCAAATTATCCAAAATAGAAAAGCATGAGTGTTTCAAGGTGATTTCACAGGTTGGTTTAGTGCATATTTCCTATTTGATGAGTGGCATGAAGTTCTATTGGTGGTCCTTGAGGTGGTTTGATAGAGAAGGCTAGTAAGCTTGTATGTTGGTTCTTCATGGTGTGTTGAAATTTGAAGATGCTCAAAAGGTGAAATGCTTCAAATATCTTAGGGGAATTCCCTCTTAGATGTTTCTTGGTAAGTTCCATTATATTCCAATGGTTTTTGTGTGTTCTTTCTTCTTTTGTTGTAATGTTTGGTTGAAGAGAGTGTTGGCATGGAGTAAGAGGAAGTTGTCAAGGCAAGAAGAGTTTGGGTCAAGGTAAGGGGGAGTTTATAATATATTTATAAGATGGTATTCTCCTGTTGGTAGTATTTTTAGGTCCTTAGGATTATTTGGTTCTGACTTTATCATTGTGTCAAATGGAGAGAAAGTTGATACCACTTGTTGGTATCACTAACCAAGCTCTGATACCACTTGTTGGGGATCAACCAACAAAGTTGATTACTATATGAAAGCAACTAAAAATGGAATTAAATCAGAAAGATAAGTAACTAGAATCAAAAATAGCAAAGAACAAGAGATACAAGAAACCACCCTAAAAACTTGTATTAAAATCTTCTAGAAGGAATTACAATTGAAAGAACTTCTTTTCTTCCACACCTCTCTCAGATGTACAGATCTCTTCCTAGATCTCTTTCCCTCAAGATTTCTCTCTCTCAATCAATTCCAACAACTTAGAATGATACACATATACTATACAAATATCTTGTACTGTTCTACCAATTCTTAATAAGCTATGAAGATCTATCCCTATTATATAACTTTAGGGATTCATGAGCATACAATCACAACCATTAGATGCACCTCCTAATCAAGGGATCAAAATAGTCCTACTAAAGATAGAGATGTGGACTTAAGACTATCACTTAATCCTATCATGCAAACAATCTGTTCTGTCCACATAAATAGCATTCTAGACGCACAGGTGATCGACATCGGTCCCTGCCAGTTTGCACTTGACTGACGTCGGCTGATCCATGACCGACGCCGACATCTCTCAGTCGACTCCTGACCAACGTCGGTCACTCTTGACCGATGCTGGTGACTGTGTAGTTCCAACAACTTTTGCACTTGCTCATTTGATGAAGCTTTTAGCTCCACAACTTAACAATCTCCCACTTGGAGATAAATAGCTGCACCAGTACCTGTACAGTAACATCTTCTAGCTCCTCCATCTTCAAATTCAATCATGAAGACCAACAAAAGTTGAATGAAGATTCAACTTCTCATTTGTTACCGACTTGGTTAACATATCAGCAGGGTTCTTATCTGTATGGATATTTTCTAGCTTCAACTCACCATCCTCCAATACCTATCTAATCAAGTGGTACCTTAGTTGTATGTGTTTAGTTCTTGAATGAAAGGCTGAATTCTTAGCCAAATGAATTGGACTCTGACTATCACTATATAATCCGCAACTCTCTTTCTCCTTTCCAAGCTCTTCCATGAACTGTGTCATCCATATCATCTCTTTGCTAGCCTCTTTGACTGCAATATATTCTACTTCTGAAGTTGATAAGGCAACAACCTTCTGCAACTTTGATATCTAGCTAATCGTCGTTCGACCAACAGTGAAAACATATCCTGTGGTGCTTCTTCTACCATTTAAGTCACCTACTATATCTGAATCTACATAACCATGTAGAGAAGTGTTTGACCCACCATAGCACAAATGCCTACTGCTAGTCCCTCTTAGATATCTTAGAATACACTGAACTACTTTCCAGTGTTCCTTCCCTAGATTGGCCATATACTTACTTACAACTCCCACTACTTGGGCAATATCAGGTCTAGTACAAAATATTACATACATTAAGCTTCCAATTGTGGAAGCATATGGAACTTTCTTCATGTACTCTACCTCATCATGTGAATTAAGACACTGTTCTTTACTAAACTTAAAGTGTTTAGCCATAGGTGTGCTTACTGGTTTTACATCCTACATATTGAACCGTTTCAACACCTTGTTCACATAATCCTCTTGAGACAAAATCAACCTGTGATTTTTCCTATCTCTCTTAATATTCATGCCAAGGATTTTCTTTGCTGCTCCCAAATCCTTCATGGCAAATGTGTGAGCTAATTTCACCTTAAGCTCAGAGATATCCTGCATGTGTGATCCTGCAACCATCATATCATCTACATACAACAAGAGAATAATATATCTACCATTATCCAATCTCTTAAAATACACACAATGGTCAGATTGACATCTACTATAGCCATGCTCAGTCATAAACCTATCAAATCTCAAATACCATTGTCTTGGAGCTTCCTTGAGGCCATACAAGCTTTTCTTCAATCTGCACACTAGCTTCTCCTTACCTTTGACCTCAAATCCTTCTAGCTGATCCATATATATTTCTTCATCCAAAGCTCTATGAAGAAATGTTGTCTTAACATCAAGCTGCTCAAGATGCAAATCTTCAATAGCAACTAAAGACAATACAGTCCATATAGAAGTCATTTTAACAACAGGAGAAAAAATCTCACCAAAATCAATACCTAGTTTTTATGCAAATCCTTTCTCTACCAACCTGGCCTTATATCTCATCTGTCCATTCTCACCTTCCTTCAATCTGTAGATCCATCTATTCTTCAGTGTCTTCTTTCCCGCTGGCAACTCAACGAAATCCCATGTTTGGTTCTCTCTCAAGGAATCAATTTCCTCATTCATGCCTAGCTCCCACTGATTCTTGGATTCCACCTATATTACTTCATAAAAACTCTCTGGTTCTCCACCATCAATAAGCAATAAATAGAATAATGAAGGGGAATATCGAAGTGGAGGTTTACTTACTCTTTTTGACCTCCTGATGGGCATCTGAGACTCATTCACAACACGCTGTCCACCCAAATTCTATGATAGTGACCAACCTCGGTCACCTCCAGACCTGTTACTTGCCTACGTCGGTTCCACATGACCAACATCGATTCTTGCTTGGCCGACATCGGTCACTGTATGACTGACATTGGTTCCTGTATTGATGACGTCGGTTCCTGCCTAACCGATGTTGGTCTTTGTGTTTTCCTATCTATGATTATTCTTTCTCGTGAGCTCATTTTGGACCGTCACCTCATCCAATTCTCCATTGCTCTGCCCAGATTGATTCAGCTTCTTGAGCTGATCACTATACATCACTTTTTCATTGAAAACAACATCATGACTCCTAATTATTTTGTTAGTTCCTAGATTCCAAAACTTGAATCCAAAATCATCAGAGCCATAGCCAATAAATGTGCACCTCATAGACTTAGCATCCAGCTTCTTTCTATTTTCTTTCTCAACGTGCACAAAGGCTTCACAACCAAAAACTTTAAGAAATAAAAGATCTACCTTTTTACCTGTCCAAGCCTCTTATGGAATTCCACCATCCAGAGCTGTAAAAGGTCCTATATTAATCAGGTACACTGCAGTATCCACAGCTTCTACCCAAAATTCTAAGGGCAAATCAACATGTAATCTCATACACCTTGCACGCTCCATTATTGTTCTATTCATCCTTTCAGCAACTCCATTTTGCTGGGATGTCCTTAGAACCATCCTTTGCCTACGTATTCCATGCATATAACAATATCAGTTGAACTTATAGCTATAGAACTCACCACCATTGTTAGATCTAAGGCACTTCAATCTCCTGCCTGTTTCATTTTCAACCATAGCTTTCCAAATCTTAAAAGTGTCAAAAACATCAAATTTCTTCTTTATACAATAGACCCATACCTTTCTTGTAGCATCATCAATGAAAGAAACATAGTACTGTGATCCTCCAATAGAGGCAACCTGAGCTGGCCCCCACACGTCTGTGTGAACAAGCTCTAATTTGTGCTTCTTCTTTGTTGACCCAGTCTTGAGAAAACTCACTCTCTTCTATTTCCCAAAAATACAGTGCTCAAAAAATTCTAGATTTATGCTTTTCAAATCTGAAAGCTTATCTTTTGACTTAAGAATTGTCATTTCCTTCTTACTCATGTGGCCAAGCCTTTGATGCCACAACTTTGCATCTACATCTAAAGTAGATAATATAGAAGGAGAATTATCAGTAATACAATTACATAAATAGAGAGTACCTACTCTCTTACCTCTGGCCATTACAAGTGCACCCTTGGACACCTTCCAAGATTCAGCTGTGAGAGTTATTGTACAACCCTCATCCCCTAACTTTCCTATAGAAATCAAATTTCTCTTTAGGGTGGGAACATGCATGACATCTCTCAACACCCATGTGTTTCCATTCTCCATTTTCAGCTGCACTTTTCCTTTTCCAACAATTTTACAAGGCTCATCATCCCCTAAATAAACTATTCTAAAATCTCCATGGACATAGTCACTGAAATATTCTTTATTAGGGGTTGCATGGAAAGAGGCACCAGAATCTAAAACCCAAGATTCTATATTATTATGCAAAGAGAATATAAGAGCATCTTGTGCAACAATACTTGCAACTTTTGCTTTTTCTTTACCTTCATGCTGATTGTCTTCTTTTGGTTTTGACCAGCAATCTTTGCTTATATGCCCTATCTTTCCACAATTCCAGCAGGCTATCCTCCTACCATTTCTAGATTTGGATCTACCTCTCATCTTTGACTTATACCTTGATCTCCTGTGCTTGCCCTTCTCTTTTTACCTTCCCCTGCTCTCAAAACCTAAAGCGTTCACTGATGTTTTCTCAGTGCTTTTCCTATGAATTTATTCATTCAAGATTACACTAACAACATCATCTACTTTTGAAATATTTGAAGCAAATGCAGTATTACTAACTGCCATTACCTAGCTATGCCATCTCTCAAGTAAAGATCATAAGATTAATAGAGCTTTAATTTCATTATCAAACACCATTTTGACTTAATTTAATTGATTTACAATTCCATAGAAATCATTTAGATGATTAGATACAGATCCACCTTCCTGCATTTGCAAATTAAATAACTGCTTCATAAGATATACCTTATTTGAAGCTGAGGGTTTTTTATATAAATTTGCTAAAGTAGTCATTAACTCTACAGTTGACTTTGCCTGTGATAGATTAGATATCACAGTAGATGCTAGACTCAATCTTATAGATCCAAGAGCCTTTCTATCAAAAACTTTCCATTCTTCATCTTCCATGTCTGTGGGCTTCTTTGAAATCCCACCTAACGGTAAGTATAGATCTTTTTTATATAGATAATCTTCTATCTGCATTCTCCATAATTGGTAATTCTTGCCATTAAACTTCTCCATTCTCTATTTACTTTTTTCTGCCATTGCTTCTCCCACTCAAACAAAAATCCCTGTGAGTGACCTGTAATCAATAAACACTAACCAGATTTTCAATACCTGTTAGTCAACCTGAGCTCTGATACCACTTGTTGGGGATCAACTAACAAAGTTTATTACTATATGAAAGCAACTAAACACGGAATTAAACCAAAAATATAAGTAACTAGAATCATAAATAGCAAAGAACAAGAGATACAAGAAACCACCCTGAAAACTTGTATTAAACTCTTTTAGAAGAAATTACAATTGAAGAAAATTATTTTCTTCCACACCTCTCTCAGATGTACAGATCTCTTCCTAGATCTCTTTCCCTCAAGAGTTCTCTCTCTCAGTCAATTCCAACAACCTGGAATGATACACACATACTATACAAATATCTTGTACTATTCTACCAATTCTTAATAAGCTATGAAGATCTATCCCTATTATATAACTTTAGGGATTCATGAGCATATAATCACAACCATTAGATGCACCTCTTAATCAAGGGCTCAAAACAGTCCTACTAAAGATAGAGATGCAGACTTAAGACTATCACTTAATCCTATCATGCAAACAATCTGTTCTATCCACTAAAATATCATTCTAGATGCACAAGTGATCGACATCAGTCTCTGCCAGTCTCCACTTGACCGACGTCGGCCGATCCATGACCGACGCCGGCATCTCTCAGTCGACTCCTGACTGACGTCGGTTGCTCCTGATCAACACCGGTGACTGTGTAGTTTCAGCAACTTCTGCACTTGCTCATTTGGTGAAGCTTTTAGCTCCACAACTTAAAAATATTTATAAGATGGGATTCTCCTATTGATAGTCTTTTTAGGTCCTTAGGATTATTTGGTTCTGACTTTATCATTGTGTCCAACAGAGAGAAAGTTCCTATTGTGAGAGTGCTTGAAAAGAGAGAAAGAAGGTGAGTTGTATATTGATATATGATGGTTATTGACATCAATGATAAAGGAGGATATTTTTGGATCATTTTCAATTATATCATGATGATTTCATGTAGATTTCTAGGTGAGTGGATGAAGTGCCTTGATAGTCAATGTGACAATGATAAAGTGTGTTATATGCTTGTCATAATATGCTTGAAGTACGCTTGGTTGATCTTCTATTTTGGCATGGTTAGAGATGTTTAGGGATGAGTATGGTGATTTGAGGATGTGAAAGAGGTACCTAATATTATTTATATGCTTTGAGTGCTTGTATGCATAAGTGGATTTCATCCGATTGATCATTTTTGTCATCTAGACATTTTGGTCTAGTGGAAAAAACTCTGAGTAGGCAGTTTGATGATTTCAGCATTGCCACATATGGATGAGTTAGGGGGAGTTGGTTATATGGTTGTGATAAAATTAATCCCTAGTGTTTATTTACTAAATCTTAGGTCATGTGCCTAAACATAGTCAAAGATATGTGGATGCAAAGTTAGGTTTTCAGGCATATTGATAGTGTTTACTATGTTCAAATAAGAGTCGAGTAAGTATGTTGATGATGTTAACATTCACACACATAAAGGTCTTAGGAGAAAATAGTCACATGGGTTTGTTTAGTATTGTGCCTATTTTTTATGTGCTAAATCTCAAGTCATGTGCCTAAGTGAGATAAAAGATATGCAAGTGCAAATTTGGGCTTCCAAGCAATTTAACAGTATTTTCCCATACTTTGCCAAATTTTTCATGAGGCAAGAAAGAATAAAGAAATAAGTTTTATGGTGGAATATCTTGTACATGTGAAAATTTTAGGAGAAGGTGATCACATGGGTTTGTTCAGTTTTGTACCTAGTTTATTTGTGCTAAATTTCAGATCATGCATTGAAGCACACCAAAAGATATGCATGAGAAAAGTTGGCCTTCCAGGTAATTGTTGGATATGTAAATAGATAAATCTAAATAGACATTTTAATGTCATTATATCTCACACATACAAATGTTTTAAGATCAATTTGACACATGGTTGGATTCTCCTATGTGAGGAGATCATATGGTCCAAATTTGAGAACATGCAAGTGAGCGAGGTACAAGATATGATTATGCAAAGTTTGTCTTCCAAGAAGATAAGGTTACCATACATATTTAAATGTGTAAAAGTCAAAGTTTAATCAATATCGATGAAGCATGGTACTCCAAGAAGTCAGGAAGCAGTGAGATGGTGTCATGTGTTCAATATTTTATTCTGAGTAGAGATAAAGATCAAGTTTCTTCCAAGGATCAACAGTGAGTGGGTGATCATATAGATAGAGATAAATGTTGTGTATTAAATTAAATAGGTTAAAGTGACAACTGTTTAACATTGTTAAAGATTGAGTTATATACAAGAGATCGATGGAGTGAGTTGAGTCAAAGATTCTAGATTGCACATGATGAGGTCAACATGTTCAAGGTTTAACATTTGAGCATTGGTGCCTATGTGTTACACTTTGGATAAGATCCATGGTATGAGATTGATATAAATCTAAGAGGACATCAGATGTGATCTTAGTGTTCAAATTTTAACTTTAACCGTTTGCATTTGAATATTTGAATTTGTAAAGGAAAAACTAGTGCTTTATATTTTGGCTATATATTTCGATCTATGCAGAATTTTGTCATGGCATAAAAATAAAACTTTTAGAAGAATCCAAGGCACATCTATAAATATAGATTTAAATATATAAAATTGAGTATAGTCATATTTATAAAGGTTCAAAGTTGACTATGTGTTTGTATGTATTTTGCAAGTGACTCGAGAAGGATAATTGATCTTGTATTGATGCTATTTAGATGTCTCATGTTGAATTGGATACTGAGAAGTGTTTTAGACTCCATAATATTTTTTTGTGCTCATTATAAAGGTTTGACCATTTGTAATCATGATGAATAATGGTTTAGAAGATGACAGTGTGTTTGTTCATAATGACTATGTGCACAAAATATTGTTTAAATGAATTATGCTTAAGCATAACAGTTTTATGTTGGTTTTTGGCACTTAAGGGGGACCTATAGATAATATGGAATGGGTCCACACTTTTGGTAGTGGTTTTTTGTTCTTTTTTTTTGATGAGGTGTTAAAGGAGTGAATGGGTTCACATAGATCTATAAGGGCTACAAGGGCCTAATTTAAAGGTGTAGTTCCTTAAAGGTGACCCATAGATGATATGGGTGACCTATGAAGATTGTTTTTGAGCCGTGTATTGATGTGAAAGATTCATTAAGGATTAAGGTATGCCTAATGGATGACCAAGGTAGTGATTATCATGTTTGCTCTATAATGCTCTATAATTAGTGAAACCAAATGTGTTAGTTTCTAGAATTGGAGATAGACTTTGAGGGAGAGACATGGTAGAGATTTGAGAGAGACTTGTGTGTGTGAATTATTTAACAAAGGAGGGGTAGAGTGACCTATGGATCATAATTCTGTTGGAAGAATAGTGCTCTTACAAATTGAGTATGAGCAAAGGTGAAGAATCATATTCAAAGGTCCATCATTAGGTGTTGAAGACATCAGTTCAAAGGTGGATGCATTCATAGGTTTTGTTGTGGCAGCTCAACATCTACGGTGGTTTCAACCTCCTTACAAGGTGAACCTTGCTAAAAATCTATTTGTTATTCCAACTCAGCTAGACAGGTGTTGTAGCACCTTGTAGGATTGTAATCTCACTAAATACGGATTGTAGCTCCTTGATCAGTTAAAATTATTTTAAATTGGTTCTTGTTATTATAGGACAATATTTTAATTGTAGGTTCTAGTGGGTTTTCTCCACCAAGAGGGTTTCCCACATATGTCATGTGTTATGAGATTGATCTTGCATTATCTCTCTTGTTATTTGCTATGAATGATATGTATGCTTCATGAATGCTTGTGGTAACTGGTTAAGTGTTTGTAAAGATCATAATTGAAGTTGGATTATTTGGGATCATTGATTCACACCGCCCCTCTTAGTGATTGTACCTCTAACAATTTATATGCTAAAAACTATTATTCTCATAGATTAATAATTGTGTTGTTAATTTTTGTAAGATGAACCTATAGTTTTTTTAAAGGGGTAAAAAAAAATTTAATACTTAAAACAACAGATTACAAACTCAACAAGCAAACCAAAGACCAAAAAAATCTAAAATCAAAGCATCACGCCTCAACACCCCTAGCCTCTTCAACAAGAATGGACTCTAGCTCCTGATGTAAATCACAAGACAAGTGTTCCCACTCGTCCACCTTACGGTCATCTCCACCAACCAACACCTATTTGGCCAAGTAATCTGCCACCCTATACCACTCCCTTGGAATATGGGCAAAAGAAACAAAATCCATTAAAGAACTGACCTGCAATATCTGCTAAACTATCATGGCCAGTTGCCAGCTTACTTTGGATATTTTCCTCTCCATGAGCAAATGAATTAGGACTTGAAAATTTGCTTCACAGATTACCCACCTCCACCCTAAAACATAGGCCCACTTCAGGGTAAAGAGGATAGCCAACCCTTCCATCTAATTAATAGTATGAACTCCCTAATATGCCAAAAAAATAAAAATCACAGATCTCGAAGAATCCCTACCAATCCCACCAATCCCAGCCGACCTAGGATTGCCCCTGGAAGATCCATCCGTGTTAATTTTTAAAAGACCAGCAGGCGGGGGCAACCACTTCCCTAGCTAATGGACGCGCTGCTTCCCCCGTTGACTCCTCCTGACACATGCCAAAACTAGGGAAAGGCCTCGAATGCCAAACCTATCCACCGTCTCAGCGACCCCCCTCTTCAACGACAGAGTGACTTCACTCTAGATGAACCTATAGTTAGAGTTTGAGAGAAAAAGCAATGTTTTTTGGGGATATCAATTACATTGTAGCAAGGTCAAGGGACAATATTTTTTCAAATTTAGTTATCTATAACTAAAATAAAATATAGCTATGCTTAGATTTGTAAACTAAATTTGATCATTATATGAGTCATTGATTTATGTACTTGTTCATATTAAATTACAATCAATTTTTTTTGTAGATGCAATGTGAAATTTTGAATACACCAAACTATTAAAACACATATGTATTTCATTTAGTGTTTCATCATTTGTTATGATTTATATAGGGAACATTGAATAATAAAACTTTTTAAACCCATTCGAACTAGTTGTATCATATAATAAAATTCTAAAACTTAAATGTTCATTGACTAAAGTTTATTATGGATGAATTTGGGATGAATGTAACTTTTTAAAGTGACTCTCAGTCCTTATGGTTATAGCTATAAATGATAGACAAAGCCCCTATACATGGTTTTTAGGTGCCACATTATATATCAAATTAAATATGTGTAATAAAAACAAACAAATAATTTAATTAAAAAATAATAATTTAAATATTATTTTAATTAATCTTATTATTTTTTAATATATTTATTTCATATTTTAAATTAATAATTAACTAAAATACACACCTTAGATAAATATATGTAAAACTTGATGATTTTTACATAGATTTGTCTAAGATATACATGTTAACTATTATATATAATATTATCATAGTATTATTTAAAAACAAATATTATAAATAATAATAGTTAATAATTTTATAATATTATTATTTATAATTTAATAAATAAAAATATTAACTAGAAGTTGTTCCAATAGCGCAAGTCATCTTTATATTTTATTTATTTATTATTAAGAGGTTATTAGTTTGAAGTAGGTGAGGAGTAGTAAAGAGCAAAATAAATGTTGTGAAAATTCACATTTGTGTGTTTATTGAGAAAACCTACATTTATTGTAAATAATGTGGAAGAGGTATTGCACTGAGTCTTTCTTCCTATTCTCTTCTCATATTTACATATATATCATCCTTCATTATTGTAAAACAATCAAATAAAAATAAAGGATTGATATATAGGGAAGATAGTGAGCATACTCTTGATACGACAATGAAGGTCAACCCTTGATGATTAATGTTGCTAATATCTATTGTTGCTTTATTGAGAGTCATTCCTTGTGTTTTATGTATCCTTAGAGTCTATGCCATTTTGATAGGTATTTGTTAGTGATTACCCCATTCAATAGGAGGAATTGGATAATGTGTTGATTACAAATATCCCATGGGGGACCAGACTAATTATTGAAGGCAATAACCATGTACATGGGTAATAAAGGTGGATTTGAATCTAGGTGGTAGGCAATGTGAATTATTTCTCCATTGGATCTATTAACCAACCCTAGTTTCACCCATAGATTGGATGCCAACATAATATTTTATCATTTACTTAGAAGCACAATTTGCTCGAGTTGAGTGTCATGGTTCAGTGTCACTTGTTATCTGCTCTATTTTGATTTACATATTATTGTTGTAATTTTTAATGATTTTAACATTTGCTTGTTATGTATTATTGCTAATTTATTAGTTGCATACAAATGTTTTGACACTTTGAAATGTTCATATTCTTCTAGATGCATGATGGATGATATTTTTAACATGAGCATATTCCACTCTTCTTTTTTTACTTTTGCATTTCTTATGTTGGTTTAAAAAAATTTGAATAATAGTTGATTTATCATGCATCTCTATTGATGGAAATCAGTGTGTATTGTTACTACTGCGTTGAATACTTGCCAAAGAGTGTGGCTAAATGAATTTACTGCATAGATTGGTATGCCATTTATGTGGGGAAGTTGTCCCACGTCATCAACATGTATAGTTGCGTAACCTCAAAATTTTATTTTGTTATGTAGAAGAAATGCCTCACATAATCAGCTATCTATATATTTGAGCATCCTTGGGCTTATGAAGTTGATTTCATCAATAAGCACATATTCAATGTGTTTCATTTGTTCTATAAAAATTATTAGTGTTTTTCCTTCAAGTGCCTTCATTTCATGAATAGGAATGCAGAGGCTTGAATGTATTATTGATGCATTTACATTAAATGTTGTGACACCAATTGGAGCAAAGAGAAGTAGGGAATAATCAGTTCTCCCTACAAGTCCATTTAGGTTATGTTTGATGGGTATAATCAAGTAAGATTTACTTTTACCTATTGTTCCTTGTATAATCATCTTGAGTGGTGGATCTTGTGTGTCTTTTGGGCATACTTTAAAAGAACATTTTGAAGGTTAGTTATTGGTTATTTGCTAGCTCACTTAGCAGTGGTTCACTTGTGCACTTTGCATATGTATTATTGGAGATTATGTGTTGAGAATATATAAATTATGGTGTTGTTGTGTGTAGGCTAAGCAACACCTTAGAATGATTCCAATTATGGTTGGTGTCAAGTCATGGAGTCCAAGAATATCGATGTCATCTTTTTTATTGTTGCCTAATGGGTGCATGCAGGATAATTATTCCCACTCATGCATTTAAACTTCTATTTGTACATCTTCTTGAGTGTCACTAGCATCAATTCTTGAGTCAACATTATTGTGTTCTTCTATATAGATCTGCTCAATATGCCATGGAATGTACAAATCTCTAATTTTTTCCTAATGTGCTACAATGTCATGTGTAGTTAGACTAATGTCCACTAAAATGTTATGAAATGGTTTGTACAGTAGGAGCTATGACTAACAAAAAGTTTCATATGATGGTGAATCAACAATAGGTATAATAAAGAAATGAGGGAATATGTGAATAATTTCTTGAATTGTTCTATTTCTCCACTAGTTAATTTTTTTTTTATTATTAAAAAACCTGGTTTGGGTGGCATCAATGAGTGGAAATCTGTATAGAAAAGAAGGGTGATTTATATATGCATCAATGAAAGATGGTAATTTTCCTTCCTCATATGTGCTTTTAGAAACACATTTGAAGATTTATTTACCAACAAATAGAGTAATGAATGTTCTACTACAAAAAATTATAGGATCTTGTAACATGTGGCATGTCTCTTGTGTACCTATGTCATAGTCGATAATAATTTTTGTGAGAAACTTGTTGTATTCAATCATTGTTGGGCATTCAATTGTAAATATAGCTAATATTCTAGTTAGTCTATGGTGGTAAATTTTAGATTTAGTTTTAGCTTTAGTTGCATAATTTGTTATATATTTGAGTACAACGTGGTGGGAGACAACTGGTTGGAAATCAACATTTGCACACCATATTGAAAGCATGCTTGCATTGTGGATGTTCACTCTTTCATCATCACATGTTGGAATGTAAGTTTTATGGCCTTTATCATTGATAAGCATGTTTGACATTACTTGCAATGGCCATGGTGCTTTGTATTTGCAATTTAGATTAGTGCCTCTTTTATGTAAACATGTAGATTCATTGTATTTGGTGTGGTGTTAAACCTAATTTACAAGGTCCTCATAATATTTTTGAGCATTGGCACAAAATATTTCATCTGTGGTGAGTAAGAATTGATAGTCAAGAATGGAATGATGTATTCTATCAATGATTTTTCCTTATTGCATGGATTCCATATTGTTATGTACTGATCAAAGAATAGCCTTGGAAAATCCACTTGAAGAGGGTCTTTCTAATTTAATGCACCCATGTTGAGTGTAATTTCTAACCATAGAAATCCATAGATATGGGAGGATTTTTTGTTTTGCCATTCATACCTGCTTGTAAAAATATAAATAAATAAATAAATATGATTTTATAACGTTATTTTAATGTAGTTATACCAATGAAATATAATTTGAATATCAATACCTATACCAATAATCCTTGCTATGGAGATACTTATCAAGGATTTATTCATATAAGATTGTAAATATTTATCCATGTATAAAGATACAAGATATGAATTTGTAATAAGATTTTAGTTTCTCTAATGAATACCATTTCTTGGGAGAGTTGGAGGGGTCCTTGGCATGACTTTATGTAGATCTATCCACTTGATGTTTTTTGTGCTTAAGGTGAAGAATAGTATTAAGGATACCAATTTTGTGATCATATCTATTATTTTATTTATGTACTTGGACTAGAATGAATGTGTACCTCTAAGTGTTGATCCAAAATGCATTAGTTGATCTATAATAGTAACATCAACTAATTGTGTTAGATGTTGTTGAAAGGCTGAAATTGTGATCGATAAATTGTCCTTAATGTTATTTTTTGAAAATGTTTTCAATGTTATTTGGATTAGATGGTGCATCATTAGCTATAATAATAATTAGTGAAATCATATATGGATTTCAAACCGGTTATCCTAGTACCAGAGTAAGTGCATAACATATTCATGCAATTAGACCTTCCTGATATGGGGTTGTTGATACATAGAAATTCATATTGGGAAAAGAGAATGATATTCCATAGAAAAGAAGCATTCATTTTTGTATTCGTTGATAGGAGATCTACTAATATTTTACCAATTCATTGTAGATGGTAGACTACTATTGGTATTGTTTACGTAATCTCTTATTTGGTCTACCTCTCTTCATGCATTTTTAAGAGATGATACAAAAGATGATGTTTGATAATCATGTAGATTTTTAGGTGTATTTATGCCTCCATTAAAGTATATATTATTGATTGTCATGTCTCCCATATCTACAATAATATAGCAAAGGGTAGAAGAGATATTAGTAGGTTTATATAGGAGTGCAATAACTACTCGATGGTCAAGTTGAACATCTCAATAATAGGTACCATTTTACATTTTATAGTGTAGTGCCTACATGACATGTGTTCTACTCAAAAATGAATCATATAGTTTATTTTCTGAGCCAATTCTTCATATCACCAAGATTTCAAGATTTTCAACTTGACGTGGTAGGCATTTAATAATAGAAGATATATCTTGAGGAAAGTTAATAGTGTGACCATTGTATTTATATTATATACCACATGAATGGGTTACTTGCAACATTGGATTAACTCATGTGATGAGTATTTCCTAAACTTGAGTGTGGTTAGATTAAATTTTAGGGTGTATAACTTGGTCATGTTCTTTAAAGTAGTAAAATGATTACTATTTTTTCCTATAATGCATCAACAAGAATGTTCACTATGAAAAATCCTTGTCTGAATCCTTGGATAAAGCTCCTTGCATAGGAAACATGAATTTATTGAATAAAGTCAATCTATCCTTTCACAAAATTTCTTCTAAGGTTGTTCAATAGAGGTATCACAGAGTGTGGGGTCGATAGACCTTTTTTGTGCATGATAATTAAGTTAATGATGTGCATTTGTTTGATCCTTATGTATTGCATAACTCGAACAACCTCTTTTATTTGATTTCTTATTCTCCATGAATGTTTGTAATGATCATGAAGGAAAAATTAAATTTTAATTTGTTTAAAATGATATATTTAGAGTCCAATATTTTGATAGATCTAGTTTATATTTTTAGAGGATTAATACAAAGAATTTAACACATGCAATGGAGCAATTGATGTTGCAGAACACATGAAATAATTGAATCACACAAATAATAATAATCTACTCTTATTATAAAACATTCAGGACATACATATTTATATAAGAATATGATTCCTATAATCTCTCCATCATTTCCTCATCCCAATGATTATGCAAACACTAAATACGATATATTTTTATAAATCATAACAATATATGTCAACAAATATATATTCCTATCTATTATCATAATATTGTTATGTAACAATATTTAGATAACTAACAAACTAATTATAATTTACCTCTTGGTAATAACTCAAAATTACACAATGTAAAATCTAATCCCTAACATTCCCCCCTTAGTTTTTACATGGTGAAAAAACATTCAAACTCTCACCTGCAATATGCTCACCCATTGTAGCATGCCTTATTTGGCTTATGACCTTGATACATAGAAAGGCTAACTCATCCCATGGATTTATAGGTTTACCACAAACCTTGACATGAATAGAATTATATGCCACTACATACTCTTAGCTCTACATACTACTGACATAATCTTGTTATACCACTATTATGTAAAGGAACACATCCTGCATTTACTTAATGTGACCGCAATAGACATGTCACTGGGGGTCAACTTCATAAATAAGTAAGTTAGTCACATGATCTTTGCAATAGCTACTCTCTTAATTATTGCCAAAATAATCTTCACCTCTTGTCATTTTTTGGATCTCTACCAAAAACCTTTTCAAGATCCATGAACTGACTTACATTGGTACTTTTTGTCCTTTCATAATATTTTCACATCAAAGAATTATGTTTATAATTTGAACATAAATTACATATATTAAATAGACATATTCTTATTTTGAAAACACACAAAGGAAATGAAAAACACACCACACAAAATTTCACCACATCATTGGTCCAACCCTATTAGTAGTGACTAATGAGAGGTATCTAAAAGACCTGCAACCTCCATTTCCTCCTTCTAGTTCATGTATCTGCTCACTCATCTGATGAAGTCATAGATTTCAATTACATGTCACTTTGAATGGAATGGGGTCCCCCCCCATAAGACTGACACATTTGACATTTTACTTAGGATGCCATATACAAGTGATAGTGCATCCTTTACAAAAAAAAAAAAAAAAATCGTCATTTTGAATTTTAATATGGATGACTCAACTATAGACTCAAAGCCTTTTAACTCATGACTCATTCTTGACTTTTACAATAATAACATTTATTAACATTTTTACAAATATTGAAAAAATGTTAATAAAGACTTTAAATCTATTAAAATATTGATAAGACTATAATGAATGATAACAAAAAAATATTAATTAAACCTAAAACTAATACATCAAAATTAAATGACTCAAAAGACTCTTGTTATTCTTTTAAATAAAATAATGTCGTGATATATAATACTAAAGAGGCTTATTGTAAAATAACAAAAATAGGACCTAAAACTAAATGAAGTATAGATAACTTGACTATAAAAAGAAACTCAAATAAATCAAACTACTACTTAATTAATATAGCTATTAACAGACCTATAGTGACCATCACACCTATCTGAGTTGAACTTGATACTAACGGATCAGCTGAATACAAGGCAAACATAAATACAAACAAGATCTTCAATGATCCATGTTTCGTTGAATGTCTATCATTATAAAGTGTTGAGAGTCTAGTTGTAAACTGAGGTGAGTCTGTGGAGGAATTCATGTTCACCAGAAGTCATTATGTTATCTAAGTTGCCTTACATGTAAAGCAATAAGGCCAACTCATAAATAGATTACCTCAAAGATCCAATGTAGGATGAATGAATGTAAAATGGAGCACACATTTTTGATGTTCTATCTCAATTTGTAAAGCTTATTTTCACATTCTAGCTATCAATCCAATGGAGGTAGCTATCAATTATTTCAAGTAGAATTGGTAGCTTCACATCCATCATTGCAGTTGCACGGGTGGAGGAATGTACATAGTTGGTGGCACACAGTTAGAATTGTAGAGATGTCTCCCTTAGTTCACAAATCACATCAGGTCTGTGTAATGAATAGTGAATGGATTAAGTCTTTCTCT
Organism: Torreya grandis; assembly: GCA_037957365.1. Classification (NCBI taxonomy): domain Eukaryota; kingdom Viridiplantae; phylum Streptophyta; class Pinopsida; order Cupressales; family Taxaceae; genus Torreya; species Torreya grandis. Next base: position 657,384 of record JARHVA010006795.1, read on the forward strand.
CCTATAAATACACACAATATAACATAAAACTATAACTCATCTACAAAATAATATTTTCTTCACAAATAACTATCATTCTCAGGGGCGTAGGACTAAATGGTTGCCCCTTACAAAATGATTAAGCTCCCATTATAGAAAGGATATGGCACTGCTCTAATACTAGATGATAGATTTGGTTTATATTTGTAGAGGATTAATAGAAATAAGTTAATACATGTAATGGAGAAATTAATGCTGCAAAACATAGAGAGCATAGAAAATAATTTAATCACACAAATAATAATAATCTACTTTGATTATAAATCATTCAGGACATACATATTTATATAGGAATATGATTCCTATAATATCTCCATCATTTTCTCATCCCTATGATTATGTAAACACTAAATATGATATATTATTATAAAGCATAATAATATATCTCAACAAATATATATTCCTATCTATTATCTTAATATTGTTATATAACAATATTATGATAACTAACAAACTAATTACTATTTACCTCTTGGTAAAAACTCAAACTTACACAATGTAAAAGCTAATCCCTAACATATTTTGCATATGAAAATAATATATTATGTAAAGAAGTAAGTAATTGAAAGTGATGAATAACATTACAATTACATAGCGAGCGTAAAATCAAAATTTGTAAATGTTAAATTATTACAAATGGTATGTATAGTCTATTTTTTTGCATATGAAAATATATACTATGTATAAATGTAACTATTTGAAAGTAACCAATAGAGAAGAATGATGATATTTATATGGATATCAACATGAATAAGTTGTGGCTATAGGTGAATATCACTATGGGTATAATTGTAAGACTATAGGAAATTTTAGATACATGCTTTTTAAAATATTTCATGAAAATATAATATAGCAAAAACAATTGTATTCTTTACAAATTGCATATATGTAAACACATACCAATTGTAATTAGTTAGCATTTATAAGTACATATATTTACTAAATTACACCAAATTCATCAATTAAAGATGTATCTTGTGATTTAGATTCATCTTTAGTTGCATTCATTAAGGTACAATACATGTGTTCCTTGTCATTGTACATCTCTAAAAATTTGATGCTAGTGTGAAATGATACTTGTAGAAGAACACTTTTTTGACAATTTCCCAAACCTCATCACCAGATGATGATATCTTATGTAGATATTACATTGTGATACCCATAATTTCAATAACAATATCATCAAATTTCATGGTCCATATTGTATTTGTGACTTATTATAATATGAAATATAATACGTACTTATTTTCATAATCTTCTACATCAATGTTACATTTTTTACAATGCCAAGATACATCACTTATATGAATCATTTATTTTTACATTGTCTACTGTTAATAAGAGAAAAGCATGCAACATAACAAAAAAAATCATTTTAATGTGTATGATTGTTGCATCTAATGTAAATATAATTTATTTCCCAAGAAACCCTAGTTTGTGAATGTCTACAATAGTTTTATGCTTAGTATTACTTTTACTAAGTGATGATGTTGGCAAATTTACACCATTTTATTCATACCATCTCCTTATTTCATGTGCCTTGGGTATATTCAGATTTATTAAGAATTATGTATCTGAGTTGGTCCCTATTGTTTTTCTATTATATGTCTAAAGTTTATCTTTTTTGATGGTAAGAACTAGAGTTGGCAGGAGTCACACAAATCAGCTAAAAGTTTGCCCTCTTCATCACAAAAGTTTTTTCCAAAGGTATACTTTAATATTATATTCATAGTTGTATTGTAGTATACATGTTCTTTTCATGTAACTTAAAGTTCCATCTAGCCTTATAAAATTGAAGGCAACAATAATAGATAAAATGATGCCAATAGTATCAATCTTTGTGTTTGCGGTTGTACCTTTGATATCCTTAATTATTTTAAAGTTGAACTAGTATTGTGAGATAGTGGGATTTTGTTCAAAATAATGTTCAACAGAGGATGTCATGTTGAGGATGACCTCCTATGAACTTTTTAACTAGTTGCATATTTTAAAGTTACATTTGAAATTAATTCTATTTTTCCAGTTTGAATTGTATTGAAGAGTATATTTTATGCTTGGCTAAAATAAATCATAGTGATATCATCTACTTAATTGTCGATGATGTTGAAGCTCAAAAACCTGCCTTGAACCACTATTGTTTGTGTAAATATGCAGAATCCCATTTTTAAAAAATATTACCTCTATATTCTAGTTGTTAAATTGTAACGATTTGAATTTTTTACTATAGTGTGTGGCATGATTTGCATGTATTCTTATTCATAGATTGATCGTGATGCTTTGTTCATATCAATTTCTTTTCCATAATTGTCTATCATTTGAAATCTAAATTTGGTGTATAGGTGAGGAGGTGCAACATATTTTTTGGGTGTGAATAGCTTCCTATAAAACTAAAACTAATTAAAAATGATAATGAGTGTGAGTTTTTATTAAGTGTAATCAAGATAAATCAATGCATAAAAATTGAATGTGAAAGTATATTTTGGCTTGTAGTATCTATATGTTAAAAAATGTTAAAATACATTGTATATAAAATGCAAAATTTCAAATTTGCTAGATATTTCTAAGTAAGAACATTGTAATATGAATTCTAGGTCATTGATATAATAACTTATTAATGCCACAAAATTGTAAAATATAAAGATATAACAAAAAAAAGTTTAAAATTAAAATATTAGTATATACACAAATGGAATTAAGTATAAATAAAATTATAAAAAGAGAGTTTTTGGTTAGATTTATTTATAAATATTGTACATAGAAAGAGCATTGCAATGATTAAATATCTCTAAAAATCACATCTCATGATATTAATGAAGAACCTTGTAATAGTTTTTAATTTCTAGTATTTATTACAATATTATAACTATTTTTCTTATCTTTACTATATACAATGTATATCTATTCGAACTAAATCTATGAAAAATGATGTTTTCAATACGAAAGAGATAACCTTGATACATCATTTTTTACATATAAACTTTAAAACAAAATCAAACCAGTTTAAATTGTTTAGCATTGCAAAGTTTTTTTTCTCTATTTGGGTAGTGTGATTTGGACTTGGGATTGAGAACACAGATTCTATTCTAGATTAGCATATGGCCAAGCTCATATTTTAAGGCATCCTCGACAGTATCATAAATGATACAAAAGTCTCTAGATTGTGTTTTGTTGCCCGTAAATCCTGTGATGAAAATTGTATGAGGGTTTACAACTGAAAAATGCTCCATTAAGTTTTGTTTTATAACAACAAAACGTTTTAGCATTATATGATCGACAATGTGAATGGAAAACTATTTTTTATTGAAACTTTCTTCACACTGTATTTGTTTGAAAGTGAAATACCATGTTGTAGTCTCCTTTGATATGATTGTGTGTTTTTAGCTCCTAATTGTCATGTTTTTAAAATATATATAGGGAGAAAAACAAGCAACATGAAATAAAAATATGAGTATAATGAAAATCAAATATGAAATTTAGTTCTAATTGACTAAAATATAGAATCTAATTTAATATTTAATGACCTATTAAATTTAAAATGAATGCACCAAAACAATAAATAAATTTTATAAATAGATTATTACAAACATTAATTTAGTTTAGTAAATTTATGCATTATAGTACAAGATTTTAATAAAGTTAGTTGTATAGAATACTACTCTTGTAATATTAGTTATTCACTGTCATCGTTGTCATATGTTTTTAAAGTCTTTATTTAAGTGATATTAAAATAGTTATTTTATTTTATTTATAATTTAATCATATATATTTTTTCATTATATAATATGATAATTTATAATATATTATAATACACTATTTTATATATATATATATATATATATATATATATATATATATATATATATATATATATATATATATAATTTTTGTCTTAGTATATTATATTATGTATAAATAAAAGGTGATTTATTTATAGTGCGAGATGTCGATTGCATTGAGAGATATGACATGTAATTGATTTATGCATAACAAAGTACAAAAATTTATGGACTTAAAAGAATTTATGTAAATCTATAATCTATGGATAATTTGGTCCTTCACTATATTTCTCATATGATTTTTCATGAAGGAACTTAAACATTCTTTCGACCTCCACGTGTGTTATATTATAATATTAGATTATGTACAAACAAAAGCTATATTATTTACAGTGCAATATGTTGATTGTATTGAGATATATGATATCTAATTGATCTATGTACATATTAAAATACATTCTATATGAAATGTGACTACTTTAATTTAGTGTAAAATGTTAATTACGAATATTATGTATCAATAATATGCTATTATTTTTAAAGCTTGTTATACATAAAAAAATACAATAATTTATGGACCTCACAAAAATTATAGAAATTTATAACTTACGGGTCACTTGGTCCTTCACTATGTTGGTTGAATGCTTTTTCATGAAGGAATTTTTAAGTTCTTTCAAGTTCCATGCGTGTTACTTGGACCTTATCCATAAGGTTGAGTAACATGTAAACTTCTTCATTTTCAATAATATGGTCATGTAATAGATTCATTGATGCAATGTTGGAAATGTTTATATATGTGATAGTTATATTACTTGAAAGTAATTTTATATGAGATACAAAATGAATACATATATCTATTATGGTGGGAATTTTGACATTGTTATTATTGTTTCTTGTAATTATAAATGGAATTATATTTGTGTGACTTTCTACATCAGAAGGGGGGTGTACCAAAACATGAGTTGTATTGATTACTATGGTTTTGAATCATATAAAGATCATTGTTATATGTTTTAGTAGTTTCAAATGGCCTAGAAATATCTTCCTCATTGTAGGGGATAACCATTGAGTCAATGGATGTTATGTCTGATATTTCAATCAGCTCATAGTGATTCTCCATTGGCTCCATGATATAAAGACAAAAAAAATAGTTTAAAATTCAAATATTATTATATACACAAATAAAGTACAATATAATTTTTTAAGAGATGTAAAATTAAATAAACACGCATGATTTGTTTGTCGTGTATATGTTGTATAAGTATGAAAAAATATGACCTGACATAAGATGCTTTATTAAATAAGAAAATTGTGTAAGAAAATTATATAAAAATTATAGAATACAAACTAGTAATTCAATAAATTAGTTGGGCATTTCCTATCTATAAATATTAACATATTGGGCTAGATAGTACTATAGATTGGAAGGTCCTTCGTTTACTTAATTTAAAAACTTTTTGTATACCCAAACTAACACCCAGTTGGGAATATGTTAGAAGAGCGTCATAAGATTTGAAATCCTTCCACTAATCCCAATTTTTGATATCAAACAAGACACTTTCAAGTTATTATTCTGAGTTGAACAACTGTCATAATATGTTCTCCAATGATATGAATGCTCACATCTATACAATTTTATATGAAATGATATATAACATGACATAGAAGATGCAAAACACTCTTACTAATACATAACCTCATCACAAGTTTCATGGAATACATATTTATTAATTTAAAACACTAGGAAAATAAAATATTTATGAACCTTTTGATTATAATTACCAATGTGAAATATTCATACACAAAATCCAAATAAAACACTATTTGAACTTCAAAATGTTTATCTTAAAAATAAATAAATAAAAGATAAATAGTACAATCTTCTATAATTTTTAATAGGAGAAAGATTCTTCGAGAGTTTTGGAATCATATATCTAAATATAAACTTTATATTTATTTTTTTTAAAATATATTAACTAAAGTAATTTCCTACATTATTATACCAATAAAAAAAGAGGTAATAATTACATTAATTATTAAACACATTAATTTAAAAAATTACATTTCAATAATATGATTTGTATGTGATTAATAAACATTTTGTATGCTTATAGTCATTTGAATCAACATATTATCTGTATTTTACATTTCAATAATATTAATTGTAAGTGATTAATAAGCACTTTATATACTTATGATTCTTTGACTCGATATATTATCTGTATTTTAATTTTAATAAATATCTTAATTTATCAGTTCACCAAACCCTTATTTATGTAAATCCTTTTCTAAATTGGAGGTAATAATTACATTAATTTTTAAACATATACATTTAAAAAAAAAAAATTTCAACAACATGAATCTTAAGTGATTAATAATCATTTTATATGTTTATGTCCATTTGACAACATATTTTTTTACATTTTAATTTTAATAAATACTTTAAGTTATCACTCCACCAAACCTTAAAAAATAAATAAAATAATATTTTTACTTATTAATTATTAATAAAAATTAATTTAAATTATACATTATTAATCACTTATATTTGTTTGTAAATGTTTATTATAATTTATAAAATATTATTTTTATGAGATAAGAATTGTAAAAAAAAAAAATCCTTAATACCATTTATCAAGAGCTAGATTATAGATGATTAAAACTTAAGATCAAATTATTTACATTCTTTTGTAGGACTCTTCCTTTAAAAAGACTTGTTTAAGTCTATCATTATCATTGAGAAATTGTTATAAGAAATGGTTAAATATATAATTTGAATAGATTTTTCAATTTATATTTTTTGAATTTAATATATTATTTGAAATTATTAAAATTGTAAATATTAATTTTAATTTTTGTAGGACAACTTTCCTATATCAGTGACTACCATCATTCAAATTTTAAAAACAATGATAACTGTGACTCTTATGTTTGATATACATCTAAAATAGTTTGCACTCTTTCATGTTATCACAATCTTGACATGAAAAATAGAATAAGGGATTATATAAGTGATGCATGCACTCTTTCTTTGTAATTTTATGTGTCACAATGATTATTCATGCCTCGTGACCATGTCTTTCTAAATGATTACAATTTTTAACAAAAATGAGAGTTATTGGATTGTTTAAGTATATCCAGTATCACAAGAGCTACGTTGAGCGTAACCAATCACCTATCAGACTTGTTTAGGTATGTCATGGGTGGCTTGACCAATTGTAATAAATATTATGCTTGTGAAAACATGAGTTTCAAGGGGTTTTTTTTGGCTTTATATCGAATCATAAAATTCTTAATTATTAATGTCTATTGTGTAAGGAAATCAAAATTACAAACAATTTAAAGAGAGATTCTTTCATTTTATTAAAATGAATTTTCAAGAATTTATGAGACAAAACAAATAAGAATCTTATTATAAGGTGGAATTATTTTTATTGAAAATCAAAAAGATTGTTGAAAAGTAAATTATTCACAATAAAAAAGGTGTTCTTTATAAGAGTTGTACTTTTAACTAAAATATACAAAAAATGTAGTAGAAAGGAAATAAAATGATGAAAATAAGGGAAATGAATGTATATAGGAATGTAAAAGGATGACAAATCCAATGAACCAAATTTAGAGACGAACTAGAAAGATCAAGAGGAAAAATGATTTTACTAAGAGGAAATCTTCTCGTTCAATGGGCAACAAATACATTATGTATTCGTAAGAACACACAACGTACACCACAATAAATATTTATTAATGACAACATTTATAAGATAATTATCTTGTATTTTATTATAAAAATAACATGAAACTATTATTTTTATCCCACCAATATCTCACAATAGAAAAAATTGCAAATGTAGGTTCAAAGAAGAAACTTTACAACGAATTCTCTGTGTTTTGACTAATTTATCATAATTTCAACAATATATTCAAAGAACAGAATCAAATATACATGAAATAATATAATCAAATATACATGGATGTAAACACACACATTACCAATAACGAAATATTGAACACATAGTTTGCAAGAATTTTTGGTATATTGATTCTTGATGAGTCGTAAATATAATCTCCTCTTTATTTATCTTGTCAAAAAGTTTAACTATCAAAATTCCTTATAATAAGCCTTGAACTTATATTTATAGTTTGAAATGTTGGTTATGCTACGTATTCATCTTTTTTGTATTTTTAAGAGTTTGTAAAAACATATTAGCTAATTCACATAACTTAAAACTTGTAAAAACATATTAAACAATTTGTACAACTTACAAAAGTGCATTGACCTATTTTTGTACGACTTACAAAAGTACAGTGACAACTTTGCACAATTGCAATAATAAATTGTCAAATTTATACAACTCAAAATTTGCAAAAAGGACTTAGTACATTTGCATGACAAACAATGTGTGAATTAACTATTAGAAAATGCGCAATTGAAAATTCTAAGAATGACTCCGAATTACAAGTATGGACATGATCAAAATATGTTACAAAATTATCTCTTCTTCCTTGATGAGAACAACTTTGATCTTTTCTTTCATTGACATATGCTTATTATAATTATATTCATTGTATTTATACAAGCTTTATCTCACTTTTTATTTATCAAGACCATATGAATATATAAAAGTTATCTATGTCTCAAAATACATATCTATCATTTTCTGTGATGTCCATTGAAGTATTTTTAACATTAAATCAAGATATTCCAAGTTATTCTAATATTTGATTAACTTATGAATGGATTCACAATTGAATGCATATTTTAAAGTCAATATATCTTCAATATTCTTCTTGAATTGCTCAACAATGATGTATTTAGTGACCAATTTTATATCATCATCTACAAATGTGCAATTCATCTTTCTTGTTCCTCCCAATATTTCAAGAATAACATAACCTCCCATTGACTTAGAGTCACAATATGGATCTTGAATTGAACAAATCACAAGAATTTGGTAAGTTCTATAATTTACTCAACTTGAATGACTTCTTCCTAAATGAGCTCATCTGCACAAGTATTGGAGAGATATTATAGTATGGGAATCATCTCTTTCTATTTCTCTACTTATTCTGCATACTTATTGATTGTGGTAACACCATATTGAAAAAATTTCTCAGACCAATCTTTTGTCGCTCTGCCCATGTGTCCAATTTCCTATGCAACATTGAGTGTCTCCATGTGGGTGATTTATGTTGCAACAGAGAAGGAGGAATATTGAATTGGATTGATAAAATTTTGGATTATTAATGTCAATTGCTCAACTTTTTCCTTGAGCTGATCCTTGGTCATTTTATCCTAATCTATCTTTTCAAATAAGGTACCAATTAATGATTGAACATTTTCTTTCATTCCTTCCTCGGTTGCTTTTCCAAAATGTGATTTTGAGATTTGATAGTCTAAAGCACTAAAACTATCTTTTTTTTTGGTAGGAGGAAATGCTACCTCTACTATATGTCGCCCTTATCATCTGTGATTATTATTGACACAGTCTTATGTATCTTCATTTTTCATGGAGGGAGAGTTGTTAGGGCATTAAAATCAATTTCTTGAGGTTCAATAATTTTATTTATTACTTCATTCAACCAATCAAGAATATTTTCACTGGGAGGAGGTTATTACACTAGGGCAAAATCAAATTTAGTTTGGGTCTCAAGATGAGGTGGTGGGATTTCAAAGGCTCATGTTTCTTTTAGTATTCTTTCTTTGAAGTATTTATTGATGATTTGGGTGAAAGTGTAAGAGGCAGTTCAATATATTATGGAGTAGGTGGCGACATATAAATATCATGTTAAAGAAAGTAAAGGATGAAATCAATAATGAAGTATTTGATGCAAGAAATTTTTGAGTTGTATTTGTTACTAGTCTTTGAGATTGAACAAAGTTATCAAGGGGAATATCCTCTAAAATAAAAATACAAGGAGATCAAGAAGATTTTTTCCTAACCTTTTGATCTCGAGTTTGAGAGGTCTATGAACTAGAATAATATTTGAAACAACCTCAGTTTCTATCTCCTCTTCTATCTTTGTGGTGTCTTTGCACACACTAGTTGTCTATGATGTTCCAACTTCTAATTGGTGTTGTTTTTGAAAGCTACCAAATTCAATTTCTTTTGGTGGTGTTGGAAATCCTACCCTATAAATGTTTAAACCTTTACTTTTCAACCACTCCAATGTCTTATCAAACACAACCTATGTTATACTTATGAAAGAAGTAGACTCTTTTATATTCTAATCAATTTTAAGAAATGGTTTTGATTCAATTCCCTCCTTTTTGTATATGGGATCCAATACATCTCCATCATCTATAAGTTTTTTGGAAACTTTTACAATGCCAAATGTAATGACCTATTTTAAGGTGAATTGTGAGTAGTCTCAAATTCTTACTTCCTTATCATCATGACAATCCATCTTGTAACAGTCTTCAAAATGAGACATATGTTGATATGAAGAACCAAGATTATTCTCAACTATACATTGAATGTCAAAAGAAGGCCTACTTTCAAATGATTGGATGGTGACATGTGTCATCTCTTCTTCAAAAAAATTTGATTTTACCAATGATGCACATGTGTATCTTCCTATAAAGATAAGAAATTTCACTCTAACTTTGTGTTTGCTTTCCAAGAACTTGTGCATCTTAGTTAATTGTCTAACCAACTCCATCAAGGCCCATTTGTCATCAACATATCTTGGGAGCATGTATGGTGAAATTTTTCATCCACAAATCTGTAAATAAGTGAAAGTTAGAAATTGTATAAACCATGCTTCCCATCTAGTGATCTTTGTAGAAGCTTCCACATATATCCTCATATTATAAGGGTCTTATTCAAACATCTAGATCACATATTGTAAGAATGCATCATTTACCCTATGAAAATGATGAGCACTCTCTTTTAGAGTGAGTTGAGGATAAAACTCATATATCTTTGTAGTCTTGATATTTCCTACCATATTCAACCAATTATAAAACCTCCTCCTAGAAGCATCATAAACAAGGTAAGAAGTCATGTATAACTTATAAGTCATGTTGACTTTTGTCATTTACTTATGGATGGAATCACCGATGAGTTGTCCCCAATTGATGTATTGTTCATTTATGTGAATGATTCAAATATACATATACATCTAAGTTTGGAAACTTCATGCAACTAGACTCCCTACCACTCTATGCAAGAGTTTGATCATGTCATTGATCTCATTTATGAATTTAAACCTAGATATTATTTTGGGAAGCCTCATCACTAAATGCTTTGATTTTATCAACCATTGCTTTTTGACCCATTTGGAACAATAAATAGTGTTATTCTCTCAAAATTATTGATTAGTAGTTGGAGTCAAGTCAACAAGGGTTCCATATTTGACAACTGGAACAAATTATCAATGTGATTTGGTGCTAGGCATAGAGTATACTCCCCTTTTGAGTTCTTAACTTCCTTCCTTTAAATATCATGGTGCTTGGGCATGGTTAGGACTAATTCTAAGCATTGCACTGATGTTAGGAAGGTAATTCTTTGATCAGTCCACTATCATGAATACTTTGACCATAGTTTGTATTGTGGACCCCACTGATTCTACCCTAGAATTCATCTAAATATTGATGTGACCTAGATCAATGCATGTTATTTTTTCAACCTTTGAATCTACGAGTGAGGATGGAATAACCTCATGAAACTAATATTTAATGTTTGTACCTTTATCTATTTGGGAAACTATTTTAGGAGTCTTTTTTGGAGTACTTTTCTTTGGAGTTCCCTTGATTAAATTCCTGAATGTTGACATCTGATGCAACACAGATGCTTGCGAGAGAAAAAATGATACTTGAATTGATCTTATGAAGAGTAAGGAAATAGAGTGTGTCATAATAGGGGGTGGATCTCAAGGTGTGTCTAAGTAAGATGCAAAGTCCACTTTATGTTTAAATATGGCTCGAAGCCCACTTTGTGTCCTAATCAAGATCAGAGTCTGATGGCATGTCATGCAAGGTAGAAGGCTCTAATAAGTGTTTAGATAGACCTCATAACTCGATTATGTCTTGAACAGGGTCAGAGTCAACAAAGGTTCCAAGCAAGGTAGCAGAGTCTGACAATGTTCCAAGCACGGGAAAAGTCCTATGAGGGTTCAAACAAAATTTGGAGTTTGATGAAGGTTCAAACCAAGCTCAGATTCCACTATGAAAAATCTAAAATATATCATATGATTCAAAAAAAAAATTGAGTTTGGAAGGGTTTATAGGCAACATGACAACTTTGAACAACTGTGTCATGTCAATGGCACAAACTATAGCTTCTCATTTCTAGTAATAAGCCAAAAGATTTAAAGCCAAAAGTGAAAAACCTATGCATAAAATGGGAAAGATCATAATAATGGCATAACTTTAGGGATGCACGAGCTCATATTGGGATTTGAGAGGCATGTGCACAAAGGCATCATTATCTGAGGGATGTCTAGACATGTGACAGGTTCTGAGAGATTACTTGACAAGTTATTAGGTTCTGTAGTGTCTGCTTGTAAGCTTGTTAGGTTCCAACATGTGTTTGAACACACATTGGGTTCCAATGATATGACAAAACAATGGTAGAAATTTGACATGTGTTTGATAGGTCTTCAAACTCTGACAAGCTAAAATAACATAGCCATTTTTTGTACTTTTCTCTATTTTTTATCTTTGTTGCTTAGACAATGGATTATCGGATAGGGTATTTTGACATTTGAACAAGGTGATTTTGACGATAAATTTTAAATTATTAGGTGATTTTGACAACAAATTCTGAATCATTTTGACCTCATTTGACCAATTGAGGTAAGAAGACTAAACATTTTGATTTTTTAACACTTATTCAAAAACTAGTACAACACGTTCCAAATGGACTCTCTATGAAAATAAGTTATATTAGGGATTTTCATCCCTTCACACTCCTGATTTGATATTTTAAAGAACACATAAAAATCATAAAATGTAGGGAACACTTAAGGAACATATAGTTAACTTAGAGTTACTATTATTGTTATGAAATATTGAAAAATAAATGTTGATAGCAAAAATCTATACCTTAAGATGTTGACATGCAATATATTATGTTGATTGTAGTTGAATCTCAAACCCCAAGAAATAATGAATTGGACTGAATGCAGGAAAATGCTTCACAAACATGTAATCAACATTGTAAGCCAAGGCATATCTATACATGCAAAAACATGGTTGTTGAAGACATTGGCATTAAAATTTTGCACCCAAAGCAAGCCTCCTATTTTAGTGAATGTGACATGGTAGATAGATTAAACCTAAAGCATCTTTAAAAGCTCATATTTATGGGGCAAAAACATATTAAAATGTAAAACATCAGTTGAAATGAGGTTCTACATATTTTAATGCTAACACTATGCACATGTCAAGTTGTATTACAACAATGTTTTTTTGATCTTCTTTGTGCGTGTTCATTTTTAATTTTTGCTAATTATAAATGTAGCATGTAAAAAGTTGAGTGAGGACAATAAATGTTGATGTGACCTGCTGGACTATTACTCCCAAAGGTATCTTCACTCAATGATGTGAGTAGGACAACCATCTCCAGGGGTAGGGGATACGTGATCATTAACATATTTATATGGTTGTGCTTCTCCATGTCCATCACCACCACATTGCAAAATACCTGAAACATATTATGTGGAAATAATTTTACTGTCAACTATTTTCACTAACAAGAATGGCATCTTTAGATCCGTAGAAAAATCTAAAGTGCCCTTTTCTCTAAAACATACCTCCAACATAAATATAAATTTATTCTCAAGAATGACTTCCATTAAGTTCAATAGTATTTGTGAATAAACTAGAGAAATATTTGAACAAACCACTATAGAAATTTTGTTTTCAATGTTTGGAAATTGGATCACATGGAAGAACCCCTTCCTCTTGTGGTGTTGGTGTTGCTATTGTTTGATTTCCTGTTGGTGTTAAGACACACTCAGACCGAAGATGGACTGGTCTAAGAGGGGCTAGTAGCTTAGTGGTAGAGCACTCCAGTAGCATATGGATGGTCCTAGTTTTGAGTTCTAGTTGGTCCATGTCTCAACATGGTATCAAAGCCAAGCCTAGGCTAGGATCCCCAAGCACATGAGAGGTGTGGCTTAAGGGGGGGGTGTTGGTGTTAAGCCACACTCAAACCAAAGATGGACTGGTCTAAGAGGGGCTAGTAGCTCAGTCGTAGAGCACTCTAGTAGCATATGGATGGTCTTAGGTTTGAGTCCTAGCTGGTCCATGTCTCAACATGGTATCAGAGCTAGGCCCAGGCTAGGAGCCCTAAGCACATGAGAGGTGTGGCTTAAGGGGGGTGTTGGTGTTAAGCCACACTCAAACCGAAGATGGACTGGTCTAAGAGGGGCTAGTAGCTCAGTGGTAGAGCACTCTAACAGCATATGGATGGTCTTAGGTTTGAGTCCTAGCTGGTCCATGTCTCAACATGGTATCAGAGCTAGGCCCAGGCTAGGAGCCCCAAGCACACAAGAGGTGTGGCTTAAGGGGGGGTGTTGGTGTTAAGCCACACTCGAACCAAAGATGGACTAGTCTAATAGGGGCCAGTAGATCAGTGGTAGAGCACTCCAGTAGCATATGGATGGTCCTAGGTTCAAGTCCTAGCTAGTCCATGTCTCAACATGGTATCAGAGCATATGGATGTTAGTTTTTATGATCAGAATAGAAACATTCAGTAAATGCAACAAAATGAACAATTAACACAACAATATACCCTAGGAAAACCCTCCAACTTGAAGGGAAAGACCTAGCAACAATATATCTCTTATATATTGAATGATAAGAATAGCAATCTGCTTTACAATGGCCAAATCCAAGGCCTATAGGTATGGCTTCACTTCTTGAAGCAAAATGAATAAGATCACACTTGATAAATCTGATTTTCTCTTGAAATAACTTGATCTACTCCTTAAAAGTTTGCTCTACCTTGGAAATTATACTTATTATTATCTTGAACAATGAGAAATCACTCTATATATATACAAGTGAGAGGAAAGAGACGCATCTCTTTAATTTCCCTGTTGGTCTCCACCAAGCAAATTATGTCTTAAATAATACAATAAGTTGGGCTAGAAGTGGGAGCTTGACGTTACTCCTTCAACATCAACACTCCCTCTTAGCTAGGGAGGATACATCCAACCACATAAGACATATCACCTCATCGTGATGTCAACCACAATGGCTACAACAATGCATAGTATGCACAAGTGTTCATCACTTTACATGATATCCACCATGGTTCTTCTATAGGGTGGAATCAAGGGATTTCACCTCAAACTTATCTCATAGATAACTTGTTATCAAGGGATTTCACCTCGAAATTCTCTCACAGAGAAGAACTTGTTATCAAGGGATTTCACCTTGAACTTCTCTCATAGAGAAGAACTCATTATCAAGGGATTTCACTTCGAACTTCTCTCACAGAGAAGAAATTGTTATCAATGGATTTCACCTCAAACTTCTCTCACAGAGAAGAACTCGTTATTAAGGGATTTCACCTCAAACTTATCTAATAGAGAAGAAATCATTATTGAGGGATTTCACCTCAAACTTCTTTCACAGAGAAGAACTTGTTATCAAGGGATTTCACCTAGAACTTCTCTCACAGAGAAGAACTCATTATCAAGGGATTTCACTTGGAACTTCTCTCACAGAGAAGAACTTGTTATCAAGAGATTTCACCTCAAACTTCTCTCACAAAGAAGAACTCATTATCAAGGGCTTTCACCTTGAACTTCTCTCATAGAGAAGAACTCATTATCAATCATAGCTTTGGTGGCTTCTACAATAGATTTGTACTTCATTTCTATAACACCATTCTATTGAGGGTTGTAAGGGACACATAACTCCCTCTTAATCCCTGCTTCAATGCAAAAGTTATGGAATCCTTTAGAGGTTTACTCCCCTCCATTATCAGATCTCATAACTTTGATTCTCTTCCCATATAAGTTCTTTACCTGAGCTTTAAACTCTTTGACTCTCTCCAGTACTTATTTAGATTTTTTAGATTTCAAGAAATAAATCCAAGTCTTTCCATGGCACAACCTTTGCAGGTACCTTCATGACCCTGGTTGAATTTTGGAAGACCTATGACCATCTTCTCCATGATAGGTAGAGCCTGAAAGTGTAGGTGTGTCAATTTTTGATGCCAAAGCTCACATAAGCTTGAAGAATCATGTACTAATGCTTGAAGTGGACAAGTGATTAGCCTATGGAGGCTCTCATGTCTAACTCCAATTACACAAGCAGTTTTGAAGTTGGAATTCTTCATCCACACAAGAACTTTGCCTTCAGAGAAGGCAACTTGGTATCCTTTGTCTTTCAAGGTTGAAATGGAAATCAAATTTTGTTTGATCCCTGGAACATAGAGAACATCACTTAACCTTAGAGTAATGTCAGAATTCAAGTGGAAAGTAGAGATCCCAATCCCTTTCATTGAATAGCTAGCATCATCTCCAATGATAACTTGTTCACTAGAAGTTCTCTCCATCAAGTTTTATAAATGCTTCTTAAAACTAGTGATGTGTTGAGATGCACCACTATCAATTAGCCAAGTGTTGGTGTTGGTAGGTACATTGCTTGATAATGCCGAATAGAACAAATATTCACATGATTCCTTCTAAGGAGAGGCATCATTAACATCTACAATGGTGGTTTGTTGCTTAGGCCTGGAGGGACAATGCTTGGTAATGTGACCATACTTGTCACACCTAAAGCATTGGATTTTGGAGAGGTCCCTCTTCTTCTTGAAAGTGGGAGCAATCTATGTTCATCTTAAATAATCCTTTCATCCCATTCTTGTTTTTCTTCTTAGATGATTGAGAGGCAAGGACATGAATGTATTCATTAGTAGAGATTTGACCAATTCCTCTAGCGGCCAATCTAGACTCCTGTTGAATGCAATCTACCCTTTATCGATCAAACTTGAGAAGTTTCGATCTTGCACTGATTCCTTTAATGTAGGATGCCCATGATGAAGGAAGGCCATTGAGAGCAAGCATGGTCAAGTCTTTTTCATCAACTACATGACCAATTATAGAGAGTTGATTTATTAAATCTTAAATCTTCATAAAGTAAGCAATAACTGTTTCTCCTTCTGCCATTTTCACATGATGTAGTTATTACTTTAGTACAAGAGCTCGGCTAGTGTTGTTGATTTCATACATTTCTTCTGAGGTTTTAAACATGTCCCTTGTTGTCTTCAACTTGGAGACAATTGGAACAATATGATCTTTAACAAAGTCAACCAATATCTTCTTCACCTTGATGTCTTTCTTTTTCAACTGCAACTTCTCTTCTTCCTCTGATGGTTTGGGAACTTTGGTTTCCACAAACTTGGCCAAGTCATTTTCTTCCAAGGTGAGCATGATTCTAAACCTCCATGATGTGAATTTGGATGCTCCTTCGAGTCTATCCTCAATTTTAAGACCATTCACCATCTTGACTAAAATAGGGACAGACAAGAGATATAAAGAACAATAGAGTATTGCTGTAATGGCAAATCTGATCACGATCTTCTTTAAGCCCACTTTGATACCATGTTGAGACATGGACCAGCTAGGACTCAAACCTAGGACCATCCATATGCTGTTGGAGTGCTCTATCATTGAGCTACTGGCCCCTCTTGGACCAGTCCATCTTCGATCTGAGTGTGGCTTAACACCAACACCCCCCCTTAAGCCACACCTCTTGTGTACTTGGGGTTCCTAGCATGGGCCTAGCTTTGATACCATGTTGAGACATGGACTAGCTAGGAATTGAACCTAGGACCATCCATATGCTACTGGAGTGCTCTACCAATGAGTTATTAGCCCCTCTTAGACCAGTCCATCTTTGGTCCGAGTGTGGCTTAACACCAACATTTCCCTCTACTGGCAGCTCGTTCTAGGTAAAACACAATGATCTTCTTTAGTAAAATATTAAAATAAAATAACCCACTTTTTTGATTTGGAGAAATATGACACAAGAATAATTATGCAGGGTTCTAATTTTTTGAAAAAATGAAGATTCATGTAGTCATGTTCTATCTATTTGCATGCCTATTTATGGTGTTGTTATGTTTTTGAATGCATTTATGCTTTAATCTAGATTCTGGACATAGGTTCTTGAATTTAGGGTTTTGTTGCTCAGTACTATGAAATGAAGTTTGAATGTTGTTTGTAGTAGTCTATATCATGATATTTCGAAGTCCAAAGAAATAGATTTGGAGTCTTGCTTATTGGGTGCGTCTATGGACTGATCAACTCATATTTTTCTCTTGCTTAGAAAATTTGACTTGAGGGTATGGACTGTGGGGTGGTAGTTTTGTATTGCATTAAATAGTTTGCACTTATGTTTTGGTTGGTAAATTGAGCATGAGGGTATGGGTCATTGGGTTGCTTGATGGGGTGCAGGGTAGCACATTTGTATTATGTTAATCAGTTTGCACTCACTCTATTTTTGGTTGTTAAATCGAGGGTGGGGTATGGGCTATATTTAATGGGTATGGGGGTATTGGGTGTTTATTTTACTAGTTAGTTCACATATTTTTTTTGGTTAAGCAAATATTGGTTGAGGGTATTGGGTGTTTATTGCACTAGTTAGTCAGTACATGTTTTTTGCTAAGAAATTTTTTGCTAAAGGTTTTGGTCATCATTGATGGTGTGTGGAGTAATTTTAGACCACATTCTTTAAGACATGTAAATCCCTGTGACATCTAAATGTTTTTGAATTATAGGTTGCCACATATTTGAAATTGTGTTATGCACTTGAAAGTGTCACATTATCATTACACCATAACCCCTTGAAATGCATTTTTAATTTAGACATGGATTCTTGAATATATGGTTCATTTTCCTAGTGTCATGGACTTAAACTTGAATGTTGTTTAAATGTTCTAGATCATAATGTTTTAAAACACTAGCTTGGATTGCTACTTATTGGGTCTCTATTGCACTAATTAGTTGGCACTTTTTAAAAGCTTAGTAATTCATGTGTGAGGGTATTGGGGTTGCTTTTTATGTGGTGTGGGGTATTTTGTGTCTATTGCAGTAATTAGTTGGCCCATTGTTTTTGCTTGGAAAACTTGGGTGGATAGTATGGGCCACTTTTAGTGCCATGCGGGGTAAGCTTGGATATTCTTAAGATTTATAACTTTTTTATACTTGAATGTACTCTATAACTACTCCCCCACATACTTGGTACATGTCCACTAGCATTATAGGCTACGTTATTATAGTGAGGGAGATTTCAACTTGTGTCACGAGCTTACAAATGTCCCCGTTATCATTACAAAACCCCTTGAAATGTATTAGTGTTCTAATTTAGACACAGGTTATTGAATTTATGGTTATTTTTCCTGTTATCATGGACTCAAACTTGAATTCTAGATCATAATATTGAAAGTTTGACGTAATGGGTTCAAACCTTGCTTATTGTTGGGTATCTATTGTACTAACTAGTGCATGTATTACATGCCTAGTAATAATGGGATGATCTGTGTCTATAATGGAAACTTTATAATATTTTGTTGGCACATTTATAATTTGACATTTGTGGAAGCTTTTGAGGACATCTACCTTAGGTTACAGTTAGGTTATAGATGGTGAACTGGATTTTGATATGGAAACATAAGGAAAAGCTAATGTTAACTATAATTCTAATGTGATTTATAGAATGTATTTCCTATACAAATATAACAATATAAGCCATATTGAACAACAACTAAGCACTTTGATTCCTTATGACAATATTAGAGCCTGGATCTTCATTAGTTCTGTAGAAATTTACAATGCATCTAGGCAGTTTAAGTTATTTTGGGATATACTGCACCTTGGGTGATTAGTATGAAAATATTATTTGGATGAAGGGTTCAATGTGATTTAGTTGTAAATTTATTATTCATTTTAATTATCTAAATGTGTTAGTGAATATTAAATTAGATTACTATTTTTTTGTTAGATTTTACTTGTATATGTTTTGAGTCATCTCAAGATGACCTTCACGAGTGGTTGTTTCCTTAATGACATGTTCATATGGTTTTGGTGATAATCACAAGGAAAGGGGACTTGTTTAACACATAAGAACCACAAGAATTTGTTACTAGGAGGGAGGAGCAATGAATTTAATTGAAACAAACCATGCTTATGCATCTAGTGCTTGTGTGGTTAGTGGGTGTGCTTGCCTTGTGATCAATACCAAAAATACATGAGGGGAAATGTTATTAGGGTAACCACTGCTCATGGAGGTCAAATTGAGATGACTTGAACATGCAAAATAATGGCTATGATCTAGTTAAAGTGGATTTGTTATTGTGGTATGTGAGAAGCGATTGCCATCAATCATATGCATGTGGATTTTGAAAGGTTTAATTTCATTTATGCAATGTATATAAAGTATATCCAAAGGTGGATGTGGCTAGTTTAGGAAAGATGTTCCTTCATCATCTTTGGGGATTTGACCTTCAAAGATTTTCTTTAACTTGCTAAATATTCTTTGCAGTTTGCTTCATTTAATTTTGACGTAAGGGAGGCCTACATTGTTATGCTTAACCTGAAATTCATGAGATATGATTTTTATATATTCTATGCTTGGTTTTCATATGTTTGTATTCCTTTGGTAACCAAAACATGAAAGATAAACAAATCATATAATGCATTTACTAGCCTTGGTGATTCATGGTGTCCCTCCATGCCTAATGGATTTTCTCTTAAGTTCTCTATCTATGGTTGATGAAGAGTAGGCGAAAATCCTGATTCAACAATTGATTCTCCTTGGCTAATATACGAACTTTGAATAAAATATAGTTAAATAGATATGCCCTTATAATTTTATCAAATAATGGAATATTAGATCCTATTTAATTATCTTTAATGAGAATTTGTGGTTCAGTGTGACTGCATAATTGTATGCATGGTATAAGGGTTTATTTTTATTTTAATTTATTTCATTTGACGTTATTATTATAATTTTTGTGTGAGGGTAGTTCTTAGGATAGATAAGGGAAAACTAAGACATGCATTGACCAACAGATTTACTTGGAGGAAGGAGTATTGTGCTTTGATCCGAATTAGATTATGAAAATATGTGTTATCTTAGTTTGGATGAGATCATCAGATTTACTTTATAGTTTATAGTTATATTGAATTGTTTGAGACATGTTTCAATTAGTTCCATAATGTATAATTGGGTGAATGGAAAGTACAAATATTGACTAGAAGCAGAGTAGTTACAAACACCCTAGGGTCAAAATCAGTTGAGGAAACCAAATATGATAATAATGTCTTCAGTATTTATTACACATGCAGTTGTTCCAATATGTCTCAAAGGCACAAACATCTTTGACACCTCCCAATGATGTCCTATTAAGCAACATGCATGTATGTGACAAAAAATGAATTTCAACCACTCAAAATGAAAATTTAAGTGTTCTTCTCTCTCTTCAATGGAATTGGTGTTTGGAGTCTCTGTATGGTTCAGTCACTCATCTGATATAAATATACTCTTTGGGTCACATAATTCATCATTCCAGAGTTGCAAGATGTATGGAGAGTTGAATGTAGTAGTGAAAATGTTGTTTGAGTTTGTTTTCTTAGCAAGGTAAGTTGTTAGTGCATTTTAGTAGTGTTGAGAAAGTGCCACAATGTTCTTTTTGAGCAATTAGCTTGTAACTCTTGAATGATGATAGTGGAAATGAGGAGGCACAACTCCAATCTTTTAGATTTTTACCACGTTGGGTTTATCTAGGGTAGATTCTCATGTTGATTCTTGTTTCATGTTTGTTTTAGTCATTTACTCGCTTGATTTTCATTATATGTAACTACTGACACAAATATTAGCACTTAAGCCATCACAATTATAAGTATGATTATGGGCTTTTAACATAGTTCTTATGGGAATACAATCTAATCTAGTTAAGTCATTATTCTAATGTGTTAAGATTTGTGTTGATGTGTTAGGAATGGATTCTCTATCCTAATTATAGGTCATGCTTATTATTAATGATATGAGACACCATTGGCACCTCTTAGTCAAGTGGACCAATGGTTGCTTTCTAAATTTTTATTCTCTCTTTTATGTCCAAGTGATATGAATCATGCTAATTCCTAGTACTTGAACCCAATGGCACAATCCAAACAAGTTGTTAGCAATTCTCAAGGAATAAAACATAAATATTATGCTAAGAAAGACCAAGACAAAACCATAGAAAAGCACATCGTTATATTCATTTCTACTTCTCCTATTAGGATACTCTAGTGTACATGATTGGGACACCAACCAACTTGTCACCTTTGACCATCCTTAGAAAAAAAATAAAAGATATATGTGGTTGTTATCTTGGAAGAATGATTCAGGGCCAAATAATAGCCATGGAGGCAAATAATGGGAAATAATACAAATAATGTCCAATAGAACACTATAATAACCATGGAGGAAAATGATATCATAAAGCAAAAAATGGAGTCTAGGGCTCAATAATAGCCATTGAAGGCAATTATTGTCCCTAAATGGAAATATTGGGTGCTAAGTCTCAATAATATCAATGGAAGAAAATAGTACCCATAAAGGCAAATAATGGCTAATAGGGCATGATAATAGCAATGAAGGAAAATAAATGGCACAAAGGCAAAATTTTCAAGCAAGGAACCATGTCAAAAAGTACGAAAATTTATAAAAGCAATGAATAACAAAAAATAAAACATTAGATTAGTTTTTATTAGCTTAAACTGAATTTAGATGTATTAATTCCATTATTAAAAATATTAGAGCTGATTTCAAAGAGAGAATGCACATGAAGAACTTAGTTTCTAGTGGCTACATAATAGGAACTTAGTTTCAAGTGGCAATGTAATAGATCTATACCACTAATATTATTCTTCCCTAAAGTCCAACCATGGCGTAAAACCTAAATAAGAAAGTTTGCTTGAGAAGGCCTTGTGATAAGGAGATTGAAATGAAAGAAGAGTAGGAGAGAAAAAAGGAAGAAAAAAACTATATTGATGTTGGTAGATGATGAAATTAGGTCAATGGGACTTGAAAGTGCATTTGGATATAGTAGTAAAGTACTTGGGTAAAAATTAACCTAGTTTTCAAAAAATGATTAAAAATAAAAACATCATAATAATGAAACAAATAACTAGAGGGGGTAAACCTAAAGTGGTTAAACTCCAATACATCTAATTTGTGTACAAGCACAAATAGATGTGAGATAAGAAATCCTTAATGAGACAATTAAGTTGAGGGAGATCAAAGACGAAGATCAAATTTGGCAACTAGCACCATCACACATTGATAGTTGAGCTCAAGGAAAAATAATTGATGGCATTAGCATCCATCATTATGGAAGCTATTGCAAGATCTGATAATGTCTATAGGGCAATATCTAGGGTTAATGGCTCTAGGGTGAATAATCCTTGGAGGAAGTAGAGTACTCTCTCTAGAACCATTACTAACACCCAAGGCTAATGAACCTCTAGAGGTAGATATAATTTAGACTAGTAATGCATGTTTATCCTTGTGAATTTGGATGCCAACAATGAGACCTAGAATATCCTCAACATTGAAATGAAGTAGATCTGTGATGTCTAGGAAAAATAGTGAGAGGGTTGGGGTACCTTAGTAGAAGTACACAAAGAAGAATGTTATATCATTGATATGTTCCCATTCATGTGAGTTGAGATTATCCTGAAAGCACTTAATGCCTGCAACATATGAGAAGGGTTTAAAGGAGGTACTTAGCCTAACAACCCTTGTAAAGTTACATGCTTGAAAGTGACAACCTCTTGAATAAAAAAGGCTAGTCAATTTTAATTAAGATAGTTAGAGAATGTGGATCAAGAACCACTAGGGTTTGTGTAAACAATGTATTCTCTATTTGATTTTATAGTACATGAGGCACATGAAAATGCATTTTCCATTCTTTGGGATAGTAGAGACAGTAGATCCTATCACCACATGGAATTAGGTGGTCTATCTTGACTCGTAACTCATAGTTAGTGGGAGCACATCTTTAGCTAGCTAAGGAGGATTATTAGACCATAAAACCAATGATACTAGAGATGGTCTAACCGAATGAGGTTTTGATATACAATGTGGAGGAAATGCTTGGCATAGATGGCCATCTTGGGATTGAGAGGCTATAGGGATGAGTTCTAAGGGACTTGTATCTACTGTTCGTATATATCTTATTTGATGACCTTTTAAGGGAAGAAGGCAAAGAAGGGTGTCCAGAGAGTATGTGAATGCATGATGCCAATTAATATAGATGTTTATAGATTGAAGACGTGAATTTATCTCAAAATACCAATGACATTGGTGTCTAGTGAGACTCGGGGATGACTACCCCCAAGAAAGAAAAAATTGCCAAATATGGGCATATCTTACAACTTGAATTTGAATCACCTAGGAATTTAGTCTTTGAATATAAAAAATAAACTTTAAGATCTAGGAAACAATCTTTGCTTAGACAATGCTCTTTGGAATTGTTTGTTTGCAATGGAATAAAAAATTATGGGTTTAATAATCATGTTGAAAATGTTTCAAAGCGATAACATGGAAATGTATTTGGAATCACCACAAAGTGAGGTGCATCCCTTGAAAATATGTGATTGAGAGGCATGTTTTAAAATTTAAGACATGCTTGTAAACTGAACACCCAAGTAAATAAAGCTGTTACGATTTCAGCAAACTCTTATTTTTAGAAAAAAAAACCTAGAAAAAAGCTAACCTAGAGGTATTAAAGACCATCACCTTATTTTTATTAAGATTAACCTAAAAATGGTGAAGTTTTCAAAACAATCTAGGGAATTAAGTCATCTCTACAAACCATTTTATGAGTAAGAGAGGAGGACTATGTAATAAAAAAAAATTATATTGGGATGATAACATGATGCAATGTACAACCATATTTAACATGAGTGTTGGTGAAAAAGTATTTAGCTCATCTACAAAAAATACTAAGGAATTGGTGAGCAGCCCTATTTGATTCCAATTGTCTTCTTCACAAAGTTAAAGAGAATAGGGAAGTCCAAAGTTGACTAAAAACTATCCCATTGAGCCTCATGATGGTGTAATGGAGGAATTTGACATACCAATTACACAACCTATAGAAAACAAATGTCATAGGATAAATTCAAAGGGCTTTCTAATATCGACAAATTTACAAGGACCTATAGGGAGCCTTCTCAATAATATCCCCTTTCTATTTGTGATGCAGCAATCTTTATTCCCAAGTAAAATATTATAACATGCTAAATTATAGTACTAAAATAGAATGATCCAATTGCTTAATTTGGAAAAAACAAAAGCAATAATTGGAATCAAAGCTTGTATAGGTGTAGGAAGAAGCCAAAGCTAATAAAGAACTCACTAACAATTCAATAGAGGCTTCTCAAAAAAATTGTAGATCTTGCAAAATATTGGAGTGGGACTACAACCAATTGCAAGGTACTACAACATGGGTTGCTTCACTATCTATGTCTACTCCAGTGCATCTCAAACCAACTTCATAAATAATACCCTTGACTTTAAAATCCTTTTTTCCATTTGATTTGCCTCATTCATTTGGATGGCATATTTTTATTGCCTAGTTGTTGACATTTATACCAACCAAGATAGAGAGGAGTATACATCAAGAAAGAGTTTAAATGATCATGTGTTGTCATAATTTCACATATGCATGATAAATAAAAAATTAAGCACATGCTTACTTAAAGAACTTGAACATGTAATTCATTTTTACCCTTAACTTAATTTTTTTTAGTGTTGGTAATGACAGGATTATGTGTATACTGTTGCATTCAATTGACATATTTACCATCCTTTTTCCCTCTATGTATTTGGTGGGTCAATAAAATCTAATATTTCCTTCCATGTTGTATTGAGTAATGTTATGTTAGTCAGGCCTAAGTATTCTTTGGGGACCATGTACATTATAATGAATATCAATGAAGACATTCATATTTCTCTATCAGGTGGTTGATTTGAATCGACACCCATATGACCTGAAAACTATATTGCTCTTTGTCACTCATCATCTTCTTCCTTGAGTTTGGAACATTTCACTCCAATGCTTTGAAACATGATGTGTTCATAGTATTATGATGCAAGGTTGTGTTCACTTAGTGAGCTGCAATAGTTATTTTAATATAGTCATGGTCATTAAGTTATGTAGACTATAAGAGTAGGGCTTTGTATAAAGTTTGAGATGATTGTAACATATTCCCTATTAATTTATGGATAACCATGCATAAGATAAATCTTTCTCTTTATATACTCCTAGATTGAGTAGGTTCATTTGCATTATATGTTTATGATATATATAAGACTGCTATTAAGTTAGAGTTTAGTTAGTATAGGTGTTTATGACCTTAACATTATGATTGTAGGCACCGAAGGGGATTGAACACATTTTTAAGCAGTAAGGTGCAATATGCTAACTCTACCACAACTCAAACTTAGCATGTGCCCCAATGGGCAAAGATTTCACATCTCTTTGAAACAACTCAAACTTATCTTGTACAATCCAAGCCAACTTATTTGAAAATTTGCAACTTCGCCATACCAATAAGTTAGGTGTTGTTTGAAATAAAAATTTGCAACTCATCCTCTAAAGAAATCTGATTACTACCATCTGTGTTGTATGCTATAAACACTTATAGTTGTCCCTAACCATCCAAGAATCCCCTATAAGAGGCCTTTTATAGGAGATAGGAGCCATAAAAATGAAATTGAATTTAGCTTTTAGCCACTCCTAAAGGCCTCTTATTGTTGGGAATTTTCAACTATTTCTCCTTTCCCACATATTGTGCAAAATTCATCTATAAAACCAGTCCTAGTCAACCTTGATTTGACGATTAACCCCTAATGTATTACTAGCCAACCTATCATCTTATGCTTGAATTATATTCTCATTTTCCAAATGATTTGAAAAAACCTTTGTCATCTCACTTTAGGGTCATGAACCTACCATTGTTTGTTCAATCAAGGAGTAATGGAACAAGAAAAAATGGTGAACTTGCTTATATAAGTCCTTTGATTTATAGTTGAGGAGGAATTTTCTTGAGTTCCACTTCCAATACCTACAATAGGGGCCTATACTTTGTAATTACATTTTGAAAAGATGTTGTTCAGGAATCATATTACAAAGCTTTTGAAAAGTAGTTTTGTCTACTGGTAATAGAACTTGAGCTGTATTTAAGCCCCTCCAAGATTTCCATTACTGCCTTCCATTGTTTCAAAGGTCTCCCCAATAAACCAAACCGTTCCTTACTAAAATTTTACTTGCAAAGATAGGTTGACTTACAACATGCCCATGTTATGAGATGAATGTCTAAATAGGGCATGCAATCAAATCCCAAACATCTCTTTGTACTTCAAACTACCAATGGAGAAAACCTATGAGTGTCTGCCACACAACCCATATTCTCTTAAGAATTGTTGAACTGACAATCAAAAAAGCATTATCATTGTCAATTATGTCACAAATTCAAAAGGGCCCCTTAATTTTATGATTATGATGTGCATTAAGAATTCTATGATGATTAAGGATTTACCAAGGAGAGTCCCCTTGTATTGCTCATACAATCCACTTCCATGCTAGAGATATTACTTGTGCTCTTATATCCAATATCCCTAACCCACCTTGTTCCCTTGGAAGAGTGTAAACATCCCAAGAAACATGGGGGAGCCCTTTCCCCCCTCCTTTACCACAATAAAAAAATTCTAAGATACCTTTCAAGAGTTCTAAAAGTTATTCAAGATGGGAACAAGAAAGAAGCATAGAACATATGCCCTACTGATCCGCGCCGATGCACGACGCATCTCCACACCTTCTGGTTATCGAACAATAATTTAGATGACAATTCGGGTGATGGGTCCACCCCATTTGATGGCAGAACTTTCGAGAGCCATAACTGTTGCACCGTAGCTCCAATTGACTCGCCGTTTGAACAGTTGGAAAGCTAATAATGAGGGAAACATCATGAGATGGAATTGAGCTTTGCTCAATTAAGTTTGACCCCCTAAAACCAAATAGAAGTGTCCCAAATTTCAATTTTATTAGTCCAGTCTAAAAATAGTAAGTTTCTAAAAATAGTAATTCCTCGAATTCTGTATTGTTGTAAATTGTGGAAGTCGAACCAATTCATCTCCCTAGAGATTGGTGACTTTCCACATCCTCCCCACACCTTCAAAACATGTATAAATGAAGATGTAACCCGAAATGGAAATTAGACATCTCTTCTCAGAGATAAGCATATGTTTAGGTTTGAAATTTTGATAAATAAAACATCTCTTTTCAGAGATAGCATCATTTGAATTGTGTTTTTATTATTTTTGAATTATCTTTCAACCAAAGCTTTCGAGTTTTGGATTAGTGGTATCAGAGCGGTTTGTCTTGAGAGTGTATGATCCCAAGGACAAGGTCAAGTTATAAGAAGATTGGGTGGGAAACAACAGAGCTTCCAAATTTTCCACCTATTCGCTCCAAATGACTTCAAATGGTAGACAACACCGAGACATTCGATCCTTTCAAGGAAATGGTGAATGAAGCCCTCTAATGGAAACAAGCACAGATGCTACAATAGTTTGCCCAAATTCTTCAAACACTTTCGATGGGAAATCCTGGCTCTACAGCTCCACTTCCTGGCTCCTTAACCAGGGAACGTCCTTTCAGTGCCCCAACACCCTTCAAGGTCCAAGAAAATTTTGATATTCCTACATTTGAAGGCAAAATTAATGCCGATGCAGTAGAAAATTGGTTGGATCAATTGTCTTCCTACTTCTCTATAAATAATTTCACCGATGGAGAAAAGATTACTTTCACTCTTTTGAAATCAACATTGCCTGTGAAAAACTGGTGGGAAGTGTACAAAAAGAGGTTCAACATAGATGACATTGGCCTTGAGGTGGAACCTACTTGGGATAATTTTGTGGAAGCGGTGAAAGAAGAATACTATCCCATCGGAGCATATGATGATCTCTACATATAATGGCAACAACTTCACCAAGGTAAGGAACAATCTGTTCAAGATTATACTAACATTTTTCATTCTCTATCTGTGAGATTAGGCATCTAAGAAAGTGAGAGACACAAGGTTCTCAAATATCGTGGCGGACTATAATGGTACATACAGGGAGAAATGGAACTCTTCAATTTGGAAACCATCGGTGAGGCATACAAGTTTGCAGTGAAGATTGAGTAGAAGCATGGAAGAATGAATATAAAGAATCAGTCTTCAAAATGGAAAAGTGACAAAGAAGGCCAAAATTGGAAGCAAAAGGAAGGAAAGACTGGGAAGTGGTGTGATTATCACAAATCTGGAACTCACTCCAAAGAAGAATGTCAATCTATCAAATCACTACTTTCTGAGTCACAATCCTCTACTCTACCTCATACAGACCCTACAGGCGAAGAGGTTGAAGAAGAAATTATAGATGCTGATCCTGAAGCCATTGTTGCTTTGTCACAGACACACGACAAGATGCTAGATGACAAGGAAAGGTTGTTTCACTCTAAGTTATGGGTGAAAGGTAAGCCTCTACATTTCATTCTTGATAGTGGAAGTCAAAATAATTTACTCTCTACTAATGTTGTGAAAAGCCTAAATCTGTCTATGAAGCCTCACCCAAAACCAACAGCATTGGATGGTTGAGTCCAGGGAGAAACCTCCATGTCACCCACCAATGCCTTCTCTCATATGCAATACAACCTTTCCAAGATGAGGTCTTATGTGATGTGGTCAATTTAGATGTTTATGATGTACTCTTTGGTCATCCATTCATGTATGATCGACATGGTATATATGAATCAAGAACTAGAAGAATCACTCTCACTCTTGGAACACGACGTTACAGGGTACCAGAAGTACCACCTTCTACATCTGTCTCTCTGATTAGTGCCAAGAAATTTGTTCTCATGGTGGTTGAGCCACAAGAATCCAAAAGGGCCAATGTTACAGCCCTGACTACACAAACAACACAACAACATAAGCAAATATATATTGAGCTGAAGAAGTTCACAACCTTCCATCCACAGACTGATGGTCAAATAGAAATGGTGAACAATCAGGTATGCAACAGGAATCAAATCAAAGTAAAGCTACCACACTTGATGAAAAAAATTTATGCAATGGGGACCATTGCTTCTCAAGGACAGAGGAATGATCCGGACAATAATTCAGATGACAATTCAGGTGATGGGTCCACCCCATTTGATGGTGAAACTTCTGGGAGCCATAACTTTTGCACCGTAGCTCCAATTGACTCGCCGTTTGAATCATTGGAAATCTAATAATGAAGGGAACATTGTGAGATGGCATTAAGCTTTGCTTAATGAATTTTGACCCCCTAAAACCCAATGGAAGTGTCCCAAATTTCAATTTTATTAGTCCAGTCTAAAAATAGTAAGTTTCTAAAAATAGTAATTCCTCGCATTCTGTATTGTTGTAAATCGTGGAAGTTGAACCAATTCATCTCCCTAGAGATTGGTGACTTTACACATCCTCCCCACACCTTCAAAACATGTATAAATAAAGATGTAACCCGAAATGGAAATCAGACATCTCTTCTCAGAGATAAGCATATGTTTAGGTCTGAAATTTTGATAAATAAAACATCTCTTTTCAGAGATAGCATTATTTGAATTGTGTTTTTATTATTTCTGAATTATCTTTCAACCAAAGCTTTTGAGTTTTGGATCACCTACTGATAATATTATATCAACAATGATAACCTTCACAACAAGAGGAAGGTCAAGTTTATTCCACATTAGCAACTTATTTTCAAATTTTTATAGAATCCATTTCCATTGTTCAGTTATAGAGAGATGGATAACAAACTAAATCCCAAAATAGTGAACAATTTCACCTAGGTTTATGAGTTTCCATTGTTGGTTGAGCTAGGATGGATGGCCATTTTGTCCAATGAGCAAAACTTCCATTTTTTCTTCACTTCTCTAGCAACCTCTATAAAAGTATCTAGTCAAAGCATTGTACCTTCAACAGATTATTGAGTTAGCTCACAAGTTAGAGGTGAGTCATCAAAAAAGTGAACATTAAGGAGCTAACTACCATTTGGTAAAAGAATCCCTCTAATTTGTCCTTGAATTCTCATTGTCTCCAATAAATACCCAAGGATATCTACAATAATGCCATAGAGATAGGGGCTAATGGACATCCCTACCTGATGGATTGCTGCAATTGGATAAGTTTTGAGAGAATACCATTCGTATTAACCCTTGCAGAAGCATGTGAAAATATAACCTCCTTTACCTTGTGGAAAAAGGATCCAAATCCCAACCAATCTAGCATGTTTAAAATTAAATCCCTCTCTATCCAATCACAAGCTTTATCAAAGTCAATCTTCAAAAAGAGAGCCTTTTTCCTAGATTATTTTTCCCACTCCATGCCCTCTCATGAAGTAATGAGAATATCTAGAATAAATCTACCTTTTATAAAACCAGCTTGCTCTCTTCGAACTATTTGTGACACCAAAATTTTAATCCTTCTAGTAAGGGATTTTGCTAAAATTTTATAAGAAACATTAAGGAGGGTAATTGGTCACCAATCACTTACCCACTCCCTTTTAGATCCCTTTGGAAAGAGTTTGATTAATCCTCCATTTATTAGTTCTCCCATAACTTCCCTTTTGATGGATTCTTGGTATATTTTTAAATAAGCTAAACCAATAGTGAGTCACATCTTCTACTAAAACTCCATTGGGAGGCCATCAGGTCACAAATATTTATCATTCTTCATGTCTATCATTGGTTCCTCTAACTTCGATAACTATAGGTCCCTAGATAGAAAATTCTTCTCATAAGTTTCCACCTTTTTAAGAACCACTTCCATAATAACCTCCATGCAAGTCTCACATAAAGGGTCAAAACCCAAAAAATTGAAAATCTTTTGAAAGTGACTTTGGAAAATCTCATGGATTTGAAGTTCATCTTCTGAAAGGTTATCATTGGAGTCTCGGATCACAAGAATTCTATTTGCATTATGCTTTCATTTTAGGAATTGAAAGTAAATTTTTTAGGGCATATCACCTTTTTCAATCCAATGAAGGCACCCCTAATTCTTACTCCTTTTTCTTTTAACTCTTCAAATTTTCTGAGTTGAGATTCCAATTCACTAGTGACTCTTTGCTTTTTTGCATTGAAAGGATCCAGTTCCAACATGTGCCTAGTTTGTTGATGCTAAAGTTGAGCTTCTTTATCTATCTTTTTTTGTGTCTTGGCAATCATTCTGCCCCATCCTTGAATAAACTTGGTATTTTTTTTAATGTCCACTTCCCGCCAAAGTATCCTCCCTTCATCACTAGTTGGGGTAGGTACCAAGGACTAAATTCTAGCAATAACTCTTAAGCATTATTTTGATTTGAATAAGGAGACATTTAGTTTGTAGGACAAACTATTTTCTCCCTATACATCAACACCAATTATCAATTGAGTGAAAATTGGTAAATGATTAGATCCAGTGATAGAAGAGTCCACAAAAACTAAAAAAAGTATTTTCTAGATAATTAACATATAACCTATCTAGCCTATCCTAAATCTAATTATTCCTTGCTTTTCAATTAAGACCAAGAGTACCAAAGAGCTGAATCTAAATTATTTTCCCCTAGTTAATATAATCAATACCAAATTTCCTCTTGTTGTCATTTCACACTTGTCTTTCTTCAAGATGAAGAGTAGTTACCATCCTCCAATTCGATCCCCATCCCATTCAACCATATTAAATTCACCCCCATAATCTATTCAGTAATGGGGAGTGATTGGTCCATCCACTCCCATAGCTACATTCTACTGATTGTGTCATTAAGTGTATATACCGAACAAAAGCCCCACACTTTATTGCATAACATATTTTTCATCCAGCTACATCATGCCATAGGGTCCTCACCTCTATCAATAATGTGGGGGCTAAGCCAAGGGGAAATAGCACATATAGCCCTTCCTTTAACATCTTCATGTGAGGTGGTAGTAAAATCTCCATTCTAATTGTGCATCAATAGTCAAACACAAAATCTAGTTACCTTGATGCAAGAGCAACTACGATCTTATTCAATCTTGTATCACCAGAAACATAGTTTGTTTGCTTTGATTTTTTCTTTGTGTGGTGTATTTGATTTATAAGAAGGTGGTCTTGGTTTTTTTACCAATCCATCTTGTTCTTGGCCTAATTATGTTGGTGAGTTCATCCTATACTTCATCGTCAATCTCATAGAATGGTCAGTTGCCTTGGTGTCTTGAAGATCAAATACTTCATCATTTGAAGTAGCTAGACTTGTGGTTGTAATCAAGTTCTCCAACACCAATTTGGCATTGAAAGTTGTTTTGCATTTTTTTCTTGATAATTAAGTTTATAAATATTTATTAGGACTTGGCTTTCATCTTATCTTCATTCCTTTGTCATCCGAGTTACATTTCTTGAAATGAACTAAGTCTTGCATTATGTTGGCTTTGGACTTTGGTATGCACAATTCTTTTGTCAAATAGCTCATGGTTCTTTTATAATGTAATTCATCTATTTTATGGAGTCTAGAACCCACATGGGTCTATGTTGAAACAAGTGTTGGATGTTTTTGCTATGCAGTGACACAGTCTCAATTGGGTTGGTAGAGTTATTTGTTTTGCTTTGCTTTTGTATTTAGAGATTTAAGCACACAAAGATATATGTTGGAGTCTTTGATGAACTATGGATATTTGTATAGTGTTAATTGGTATTTTGAATTACCAATTGGAACATGGAGATATTCAAATGGAATTATCTTTAGTATGTGAACTTCCATACCCATCTAAGTCATGAACTCTCATGACATAATTCACATTGGAAATCAAATTATCAAAGTTTGAATTAGACCTAGCATGAGCCAAGTGTTTTATGTACTTGTTTATAGATAAATAAAAAAGAGCTTGATCCCTATAGCAGTCATAGGTAAGTGGAGCTTGATGAGGATTTAATTGAATCCTATGTGGCGTACAGTGTTGCTTAGCCTTTCAAGTGCAAACTAGGTTTTTTGAAGGATCATTGTTCCATTCTTTTGGGCTGCAGGATTCAAAGTTTGACTCATTTTGTAATATCCCCTTCCAATTGATAGGTTGAATGATTTAATTCCCGTAAGTCATTAAATAAAATAAGGAAATTAATTATTGATTATTTAATATTATTCTTCCCAAGAAAATATTAAGAATAATATTAATTAATTAATATTATTTAAAGTGATTAAGTGGAGTTTTAATATTTAAAAAGTCACTTATTATGTTTCCCTCCTAAAGTCAAATTCAAATATTTAATATTTGAGAGGGAACGATATTTTTGGAAGTTTTGTATGGGAGGCTAAAAATAAAAGGGACAGTTTCGAAATTCTTTTTCATGATTGGAATGTATCTTTTTTCTAGTATTGTTGCAAGCTTTCAGGATTGATGTTTGTAGGGTTTCGGGAGTGAAATTATCCACCCTAGCCTATGGATTATAGTTGCTTCCAAATTTGTGGGTCTCTTCCAAAGACACATTAGTAGTGTTTTGATATATCTAGTTAAAATCACATTCAAACCCTCCTCACAACTATTGGTTGGTTGTATCAATGGAGGCAATTTTTATTACCAAAGGAAATTGTGGGTTATAAAATTGCTAAAAACTACACCATTTGCATCCAAACTATAGATCGATTACATTGATAAGTCATCCAAGGCTAGGTGATTTAATATAAGTACAAAATCATGGCATTTTATTGACAACTCAGATTTCATTGTGTGTTTGTGGAAGATAGTTGGCAAAATATAAGGTGAATGACATTTTGTATGAGTTGTGAGTCTTTATAAAATCCATCACCATTCATTTTATGCCTGTCATGGACAATTAGGAAGGAGATCATGGATTATGTGGGGGTGTGGCTTCCTGTAGGTGGTCGGATGCTGATCTATTCAATACCTTTCTTCTCAGTTATGTCACCATTCTGCTGGTTGTGGCTACTCTTAAGGTGCAGCCATATACCCAAGAATTTTATCTAGAAAAATTAATGTTTTAGATTATAATTTAAATGTCTTTTCATATGTTAATAATATTACCATTTGGAGTTAAATAGTAAGGGAACAAACTGTATTACTATGTTAAATTTATATTTCCTTTTGATGCAATAAATGAATATATATAATTGAAATATGGCAATCCATGAAGTTATTCATATGTGGAGTAATGCATGCAATAAAAGTTTAAATATTCCCTGAAAGTAACTCAGATCAGCAATCAAGCCAACTATTTGACAAAATGCTTGCATATTCAAACTGGGCAAAAAACATGGGAATCTCACTATTTTGGGCAAGAGTCCTTATAGTGGTATCATAATTGGTATTCTTGCTAGCCTATGCTTTTCATGAGTGACAAAGAAAGAAGGTATTATATTAGAGGGATTAATAAATAGTGGCAGCCCACTCAAGTTCTAAAAGGGGAAACTATTTTCAGTAGTGGTAATGATTCCTTTACAAGAGGTGGTACACATAGAGTGGTATAGATGGATGATAAAGTGGAAGACCATAGAGGGGAAGAACTTAATGCATTGTTGGTAGAGAAAAGGGAAAAAAATCATCATATGACTGAGTTGAGGGAGTTAATGACACAAACCATGCTCAATAATAATAACAATGGTAATAATTGGAATGGCAATAATGGCCAAGGGGATAATTCAGTCAATAATAGGATGCCAAATTAGCATGTTGCACTTGCTAGTTCAAGGTTTTTAATGCTTGTATTTCCACCTAGAATAGAGCCTCATGAAGATAATGAACCTACATTGATACAGTTGTAAGAAAAACTCAGACAAGATTGGGTTGATGCTGGTCTAGGTTTCTAGAATGATATCTCTCTTTGTGACTATATGGACTTCAGGATGAGACATATGCCTAAAGGGGTAATAGGAAGCACCAAAATGATCTTAGGAGGAATGTTCATAAATTAAAATTTCCCTTATTTAATGATTTAGGTAAGACTTCAGTACGTGCTTGGGTATATAAGGTTGATACATACTTCCAATTGAATTTGATGCTAGAGGAGGATGCTATCAAATCTGCTACCATACATCTTGATGACATTGTTCACGAGTGGTGGCATCATGGTATGGTCACCATGGGCCATGATTAGATCACATCTTATATGGGGTTCATAGAGAGATTAATTGAAAGGTTAAATAACAAGGACCTTGAACTCCATTTCAAGGAGTTGGCTCAGTTGAAGTAGTGGGGATCGGTTGATAGTTACATCATTGATTTCCAGAGACTCTCAGTATTAGTTTTTGATATATCTGAGAGGAGACTATTGGTTTTATTTATGGATGACTTGACATATCCTCTAAGGGGTTGGATCAAGGCATTCAATCCTAGCTCACTTCAAGAGGTAATCAAGAAAGCTAAGGACATGGATTCTGCTAATTTGAAGAATAAATTTTAGTCGAAGGGTTCTACCTCTCAAAAGGACAAAAACAAGAAACCATTTCAAAAAGAGAGGTCCAAGAAAAATAGAATGGATGATGAGACTCAATAGGAGTTGAGGAGAAAGAAATTATGTTTTAGCTACAGAGAGCCTTGGAAAATAGGACATAGTTTCCTTGGTAAGGGCAAGGTAAATTATATAAAGATTGTATCTGATAGTGAGGAAGAGGAGAAATCTAATCATAACCAAGGTAAACAACATAGTGAATCATATGGGGAACAAGTGGGATCCAATGAGACACCACCTAAGGGAGTGAATGGAGGTACTCTTGCTACTATGTATGGTACACCAAAATTCAATTATTTTAGAGCCCATGGAGTATTACAGGGGCAAAGCGTCACAATTTTGATTGATAGTGGGGTTACCCAAAAATTTATAGACTCTATTATGGTTATCAGGGAAGGTTTATAGGTAGTTGAGCATGAGGGATTTAATGTCATGGTTGTAGATAGGTATCAAATTTACTGTATGTAGAAGGTCCCTCAGATGAGCATCACAATTGGTAACTATATAGTTACTAATGATTTCTATGTGGTAGACTTAGGGGACACCAATGCCATTTTGGGTATTCAATGGATACATTTACTTGGGAAATATTCAAAAAACTTCCAGAATATGGAATTCAAGTTCAAGGTAGATGGAAGGAAAGTGGTATTCAAGGGAATGTCTAATGGAGCTCCTAAAGTTATTTTAGCCAAACAAATGGAAAGCATATTTAGACATGGTGATGTTACTTGGGAATCATAATGCCTGCTTTCCTCCAAGCTTATGGATAGAATTCCTAAGCACTGTTAGGATGATTTTTAGGAGGTATTGCATAGTCACACTATAGTCTTCAATGATATTCCTCTAAGGAGGCCACCTGATAGAGGATTTGAGCATACCATTGAGCTTCAAGAGGGGGCCAAGCCTAGAATTACTACCCCTATCAACACCCCAAGAAATTTAAGGATGAGATTGAGAAAGATATCAAGGAGTTGTTGGATATGGGACATAGGTTGAGTTTGAGTCTTTTTACCTCATTTGTGGTGTTGGTTAAGAAGAAGGACATAACTCTCAGAATGTGTATTGATTATCATGCTTTGAACAAGAAGATAATAAAAAATAGGTATCCAATTCTTAGGATCGATGAATTGTTAGATGAGTTACATGGGGATGTTTTATTCTTGAAGATAGATCTCAGATCAGGATACCACCAGATCATAGTGTGGGACCAAGACATCCATAAGATGGCTTTCAGGTGCCACTATGGGCACTATGAGTTTTTGGTCATGCCATTCAGTTTGACCAATGCTCCCAAAACATTTTAATCATGCATGAATCACATCTTTAATAAATAGTTGCAAAATTTCCTTCTTTTATTTTTTGATGATATATTTTTATACAACAAAACATGGGAGGACCACCTGAAGCATCTTGATGAGGTGTTAGGTATTGTGGAGGCACAATCATTGTATGCCAAGGCCTCCAAATATGAGCTCAAGATGAAGGGGATATTTTAATTGGGTCACATCATGAGTACACAAGGAGTTCAGGTTCATCAAGAAAAGATTCAATCAATTTTAGATTGGCCACCACTGAGGAAACTCATAGAGATACGAGGGTTCTTTGGCCTATGCAACTATTACATGAGGTTCATCAAGGGGTTTTCACATCTTTGGACATCTCTCATATACCTCACAAATAAGGGTGCATTTAGATGGACCAATGAGGCTTAATAAGCCTTTGATAAAGTTAAGGAGGACATGAGTACCTATCCAGTTCTTTCATTATCAAATTTCACCTAGCCCTTTGTGCTAGAATGTGATACATCAGGAGAGGGGATTGGTGCAGTATTGATGCATAATAGGCATCCTATTGCCTATGAGAGTAGGAAGCTTTGAGATGCTGAAAGGTTGTATTCTATATACAATAAGGAAATGTTTGTCATCATGTATGCATTGGCAAAGTTCAGGCAGTATTTGGTTGGTGGATGATTTGTAGTTAGAAATGATCATAATAGTTTGAGGTACTTCCTAGAGTACAAGGACTTGAATGAACATTAACAGAAATTGGTTAACAAAATATAGGTGTATGACTTCGATATTGAGTATGTGAAGGGGAAGAAGATTATAGTTTTTGATGCTCTATCCAAGAAACCTACCATATGTTCCTTGTCTAAAATCTCAGTTGATTGGAAAGCTCATCTTATAGTTGAGTAATCCAAGAATGCTTTTGCTTGTGAGTTGATACATGGAAAAATCTAGAATGATAGGTATAAGGTAGTGGATGATATCATCTACTAAAATGACAATATATTTTTGGTTCTAGAATCTAAGTTGAAGGAGCAAATCCTAAGAGCTATGCATGACACTCCTTTGGTAGGACATCTAGGGTTCTGTAGGACCTATAGGCAAACTAGAGAGAAGTTCTTTTGGAGGGGCCTCAAAGATGATGTTCTATGCCATGTTAGTGAGTGCACCATTTGCTAGCAGAACAAGTCAGAGCACACTTTCCCCAATCGCCTATTATAGCCCTTGCCCATTCCAAAGCATAAGTGGGATAGAATAATGATGGAATTCATCACTAGTCTTCCAAAGGTATAGGGTAGATATTAAATTTTCATAGTGGTTGATCAGTTAACCAAATTTGCACACTTCATGGCTATCTCTTCATAGTACATGGCATCTCAAGTGGAAAAATTATTCTTTAGAGAGGTATTCAAGTTACATGGGTTAATGAAGAATAGTCATTTCCTCATTGCATTTTAGTGGGAGTTATTTATATTTTCAAGGACAAAATTAACTCCAAACACCAACTATCACCCTCAGATAGATGGGAAAACAAAGATAGTGAATAAGTGGATTAAGGGTTATCTATGCAACTATGTTGCATGGTAGAAGAGGGCTTACGTTAGATGGTTACATTTGGGTGAGTATTTCTATAATACCACCTATCATATGTCCAGTGTCACCTTTTAGAGCATTATATGGTTATGAGGATTATTCATTTATGGATATGGCATTTTGTGATAGTCGGGCATCCAAGGCCAAGGATTGGATTAAGGAGAATCAAAATATCCTTATGTCACTTAAGGAAAATTTACAACACTCTCAGAACTAGCATAAAGTTTACATAGATAGACACCAGATAGAGAATGATTTTGAGGTTGGAGATTTGGTCTATCTTCACCTTCAAACATACAGACAATCCTCTTTGAAGAGGAGTGGTGCTAAGAAGTTAATACCATGGTTTTATGGCCCGTATAAGATCATTAGGAGAGTGGGTGAGGTGGCTTATGAGTTGGTGCTACCAGAGCACAACAAGATTCATAACGTGTTTCACGTTTTGTGCCTCAAGAAGGCACTTGACAATAGGTTATAGTTTCAGCAGAGCTTCCACCTCTTGATGAAGAGGGAAAGTTGATCTTGGTTTTGGATGAGATTTTAGATATTTGCAATAGGAAGTTGAGAGGTAGAACAATCAAGGAATATCTAATTAGATGGAAGGATCTAGCTAGGGAAGATGCCACGTGGGAGAACAAGCAGATCCTTCAGCATCGTGATCTAAAATTGCTTGTGGGAAAGCAATTTTGGGAAGGGAGGACTATAATGTCCCCTTCCAATTAATAGACCAAATGATTTAATGACTTATTTAATTCCCATAAGTCATTAAATAAAATAAAGGAACTAATTATTGATTATTTAATATCATTCTTCCCAAGAAAATGTCATGAATAATATTAATTAATTAATATTATTTAAAGTGACTAAAGTGGAGTTTTAATATTTAAAAAGTCACTTATTATGTTTCCCTCCTAAAGTCAAATTTGAATATATAATATTTTAGAGCGAAAGATATTTTTGGAATTTTTGGATGGGAGGTTGAAAATAAAAGGGACATTTTGGAAATTATTTTTCATGATTGGAATTTATCTCTTTTTTAGTATTGCTACAAGCTTTTGGGCTTGAGGTTTGTAGGGTTTTGGTGGTGAAACTATCCAACCTAGCCTGTGGAGTATAGTTGCTTCCAAATTTGTGGGTCTCTTTTAGAGACAAATTAGTAGTGTTTTGATCTATCCAATTCAAATCACATTCAAACCCTCCTCACATCTACTGGTCAATTGTATCAATGGAGGAGTTTTTTATCACCAAAGGAAATTGTGGGTTATACAATTGCTAATAGTTGCACCATTTCCCTCCAAAATACATATTGATTACATTGATAAGTCATCCAAGTTGGGAGATTTAATACAGGGACAAAATCATGGCATTTTATTTACAACTCAACCTTCATTATGTGTTAGTGGAAGATAGTTGGTAGAATATAAGGAGAATGACATTTTATATGATCTGTGAGCCTTTATAAAGTCCATCACCATTCATTTTATGCATGTCATGGACTGTTAGGAAGGAGATCATGGATTATGTAGGGGCATGGCTTCATGTAGGTGGTCGGATGCTGCTCTATTCACCACCTTTTTGATCAGCTATGTCACCATTCTACTGGTTATGGCTACTCTTAAGGTGTAACCATATACCTAGGAATTTTGTCTAGTGAAATTAATGTTTTGAACTATAATTTAAATGTCTATTTACATGTTAATAATATTACCAATTGGTTTTAATTAGCAAGGGAACATAATTTATTACTATGGTAAATTTATTTTTCTTTTTGATGTAATAATTGAATATATATATATATATATATATATATATATATATATATAACTAAAATATGGCATTGAGTGGAGTTGTTCGTACGTGGAGTTAATGCATGTAATAACTATTTAAATATTCCCTTAAAGTAACTCAGATCAACAAGCAAGCCAGCTATTTGACAAAATGCTTACATAGTCAAATTGGGCAAAAATCATGCGAATCTAGTTATTTCGAGTAAGGGTCCTTACACATTATTTGCTATGTTTGCTTCAACACCACAATGGTAAGCAGAGACTTAGACCCAATTGGGTCTTCAAATATTTCAATGTAGTTTGGCGCTATGTAAAAGTGGGATAAGGTCTTAGACAGTAGCAACATGCTCTAAAGACCCAACATGGTCTATATTAATAGTAAAAGCATCCATTTCTTCTATCTTGATAGTCTAAAACTTGATTATATTCATTGGTGTACGTAAAAACATGTTTTGTCTTTTTCTTTGTGTCATTTGTGGGGATGGAACATGAAACACTTATGGAAGGTAGAGGGACATTGGGGAATGCCTAAGGTCATCCATTTCCATCCATTTAAAGATAATGACAATCAAATTCGAGTTCTTCGGTTGGAAAATGGGATTAGGACTAGAATTGTGGTGGTCATATTTTCCTTGGTCTAGGAAATCCAAAGGTGACTGTATGGCTGCCAAATTGTGCACAGAAATTCTGTATAAGACTAGAGGTCTTTGTATTTTTCTCGTCCATTCATTTGATCATTGAATAATCCCAGTAGTGGTAATGTTTGAATTTTAATTCCACCATGTATTTATGCAAATTGATCTCTATTTGAATGAACATCAATTGTTTGACAAAATGCCTATGTGTGACCTGTGTGGTTATGAACCCATGCAACACAGGAGATTGATGGTAGACTTTAATTAGTACCCCACTCCTTGTGTTGCACCAATTGGTATCAGATAAAAGGTACTAACCTTATGCTTATGTGTAATGTCTCCTTTTTCAAGATTATAATATTATTATTATTAAAAATAAAAAGTATTTTTAAATACATAAAGTAAAATAATAATGTCTTAGTTGCCAAAAAGAGACTTATGTCAGAAACTTTATTCTAATTTGTTTTTGACTTAAAGAGGGTCCCTTTTTGGTCATGGGCAAGTTAGCCCTTATGTAAGTTATAAGAAAGTTGCTTTTCGAATATCTAGCTTTCCCTCCAAGTGGAATGCTCACCTTTTTGAAAAGCCTTTTGAGGGAAATGATATAAAAAGAGGAGGAAACTCATTAAATGGCATGTAATTTTTATCAATTAAAATCATAAGTTTGGGCACGATTTGCTTGACTTACATCCTTTGAAGATGAAACCTTTCATTGGAAGACTAAAACAAGGATGAAAACCCTTACCTTCAGCTAGGCAGCTTCTTCTTAGGGGTTACAGAGGGTAGGATTAGTTTGTTTGAGGTATCTAGACACCATTTTAGAATAAAACACAACATTATAGAGCGTCAAAAGGGTGTAGCACAATAGTTTTGAGGTAGCACCTAGGTTTAGGGAGCCCTATTAGGGAAGTGACTACATTTGGAAGGCATCTTTCAGGCTTGAAATCCCTAGGAGGGTAGTGAACAGGTCACCGAGGGTAGCTAACTAGTTTGGGAGGATGGTGACTCTCCCTTGGGGTTGAAAGTACATTTTGCAAGGCTTATCCATGCCTAAAATTTTGTTGAAATAATATATACATTGCTAGTAATTTTTATAATATTTTTAGCTATTGAATTGATAATAAAAATCAGATTTGAATGTACTATTATTGGCTGTAATATTTATGGATTTTGGGCAATTATTTGGGGAATAAAATATTTTAATTCTGCCCTAGATTGGCATATTCAGAACTCAAAATTTTTAATTACTTAGGGTTTGAAATGAAAAATTAGAAAATCATATTTCTTATTAGGATTTGTTGGAAAACCCAAATTGTTCTAATTCTACCTAAAAAGGACATTTCATTGTGAAAACACCTCATTGTGTATTGTAGGCTATGAGAGAGAGGTCTACTAGTGGTTGCACATTGTTGAGAAGCTTGCATAGGAGGTTTCTCAAGTGTGTGAAGTCATTGTAAGATTGAGGGAGTTTTTGAAATACTCCATCTGGAATCCATTTCAGGTTATGAAAGGATCCTACTGATTTGTGGTGAGAGATGGCACACAAGAGAAGGGCATATGAGATGGGTGAGTTGACAAAGATGTTGAAATTATTCCACGCAAGGCTGGACATGATGAGAAACACTACACAAGGTGATTAGGGTACAACTGAGTGTTGTTGATGAGGAAATGTTGATGGTGGGGTTGTTGTCCCTGAAAACATGATTAGATGTTTTGGATAGAGTCCAAACAAGCAAAGGAAAAGAGGCCAATAAATGAAAGAGACCAGTTGAGGTGATGGTGGAGAAAAAATGTGAATCCTTGAATGAAATTTTTATGTTTTGTGGAAATGAAAATTTAGAACAACTCATGACTTGGATAGTTGATCTTGAGTTATATTTTATGGAAGAGAATGTTGTTGACCCCATGGGAGTGAAGGTTGCATGTAAGCAGTTATGTAGAGTTGTAGTAGTGCATTGGAAAGATCTCCAAGTGAGGAGACAAATGAAGGGTAAGAAAAATATTAGTGAGTGGGAACATATGGTTTCCAATATGTTGGGATGTTTTGTGTACCCAAAATTACAACTATAATGGTTGAGGAAACTTCATGTGAAGAGGCTTGAGAGTGGATGTGAGAAGCATATTGCTAAGAGGGGCAATACGGATGGGGATCTATCTTGTGAGCAACCAAGGACTACTTCAAGAAGTAGCATGGAGGTGTATAGGTACACCAAAGAGGTGCATGTCTTAAAAGGCAACAAGGAAATGCTTCTATATGTAGAGCCTAGTTCTGATTTTTAGAATATCGATGTGGAAATGAGTTGTGAGCAGCCCATAGATGGAGGAATCCTAGTGAAGGATGATGGAGAGGTGGTACATTATTCATTGGAAGTTGGAGACCCATTGTGTGATGATGGGCAAGTGGTTGAGAAGTCCCATGAGTGGGCAAGTAATGATTTGTCCTTTGTTTGTAATGACATTGAGATTGCTAGTTTTCTTTTGGATAGTAGGGACAACCAAGGTATGATACATATTTATTGATTGAAACAATTAATGTGAGTGAAGATTACATCCATGTAGTGTTGTAAGTAAATAAATATTGAATCCATGTAGAGTTGCAGGTGGATGAAAGTTGCAACCATGTAGAGTTGTAAAGAGAGGAAGAGAGCAGCCAAGTAGAGTTGCATGTTTCCATGGTGGAAGCATTGGAAGTAGAGGTTGTGTAAGTAAATGCAAACAAGGAGATAATTGAGAAGGTTCAACTATGCAAAAGAGCTGAAATTAGAGGTGTCATTGATGAGAAGAAAACCTTGGAGGTGGTTAATATGGAGCTTTTGAGAGTTCATTGTGAGAGTGAAAAATGTGAGAAGCGTGCTATCATTAGAGAAGGGTTGGACAACATGCATTTGGGGCATGATGAGATGGTTTATGAGGTAAATGAGGAAACTCTTTCGTTCCTTAATATGTTTGTGTATTGTGTAGGTCCAGCCATGGATAAGATAGTGAAGATAAG
Organism: Torreya grandis; assembly: GCA_037957365.1. Taxonomy (NCBI): domain Eukaryota; kingdom Viridiplantae; phylum Streptophyta; class Pinopsida; order Cupressales; family Taxaceae; genus Torreya; species Torreya grandis. The sequence continues at coordinate 701,988 of JARHVA010006795.1, forward strand.
AACTAAGTGTGGAGCAGTCCAACATGTTCATTGGTATGAGAGATGGAGTAAAGAAGTTGACCAAGTGATATATATGGAAGCGGTAGATGAAGAGTTGGTTGGTGTTGATGTTCCAGCCAATGTGGAGTGTCTTAAAGCTAATGTGGAGATAAGAGAGTGTGTTGAAGCTTGGGAACAAGTTGGTTCTTAAGGAGATATGTAGGTGAAGGCTCAATTGCAGCCAATTGAGGAAGAAAAATAGTTAAAATTTGTTGGAGAAGGCTTCGAGAAGCCAAAGCTTGTTGTGGAACAATCTTATAGCATGGTGAAGGATAAATTGGAGAAGTTGAGTTTGAGATCAGCTCAAGTGTGTGATGAAGAACATGATATTGTAAGTGTGGAGAGTGAGTTCTTTGAGCTCAATAGTTGGAAGAAAGAGTTGTTAATGTGTATGGTAACCTAAGCATGTGATGAAAAAGTGGATGTTACAACAAAGATGGAGAGATTTCTTGCTATAGTAATGTAGACACCAAAGGATGACAAGGCAAAGAATGTATTTGAGGTGATATTAGATGATACGGGCTATCATTTTGATGCCCTTGTGTATGTTGATTCGATTGTGTTGAGATTGGGATTGATAGAGGAGATTGAAACCATGAGTAAGCAGCTATAAATGGTGATTTGTGATGTTGTGAAGGATCCAAAGTTGATTGGACAAGGTGTGAACAAAGCCAAGTGGGATTTAGGAGGAGGTGGTCGGTTTGAGCTCACATGGGTGAGCGAGGGGCACGATATAGCAACTTGGCAGTGGTGGATGGATGAAAGTGGGTTTCAACCCACATGTGAGTTGATTGAGAGATCGTTATGCCTTTGGAAGAGGAGGACATATCATGGTGGGTCTAAGTCCAAAAAGAAGAAAGAGTATGGTGGGTGTGATCCGACAAGGAGTGAGAGAAAGAGTAGAAATGTGAAGAGAAGAGAAGAGAAACCAACATGTTAGAGATGGAAATGGCATAAGAAAATAAAGACATTCAATTGATTTACTCGGTACGTTGGAAGGGGATGCCCTGATCATCATACCTCATGACTAGAAGAGTGGTTTTGGCCACTCATCCCATCCATGTGAGTTAGAGCTCCCACTTTTGAACCTCAAATGTCTGATGAAAGAGCATCCACAGTCTTGTGCAATCTTGCATCACCAAAAAGAAAGTTTTTTTTAATTTCCTTTCACCTTTGTGTGGTGTATTTGATTTGAAGGAAGGTGGTATTGGTTTCCGTACCAATCCATCTTGTTCTTTGACTAATTATGTTGTTGAGTTAATTACGTACTTCATCATCAATCTCACAGAATGCCCAGTTCCTTGGTGTCTTGAAGAACAAATAATTCATCTTTTGAAGTAGCCAAACTTGCAATTGTAATCAAGTTCTCCAACACCAATTTGGCCTTGAAAGTTGTTTTGCATTCGTTTCTTGCTAATTAGGTTTATAAATATTGATTAGGACTTGGCTTTTATCTTATCTTCATTACTTTGCCATCCGGATTACATTTCTTGAAATGAACTACGTCTTGCATTGTGTTTGCTTTGGACTTTGGTATGTAAAGTTCTTTTGTCAAATACCTTGTGGTTCTTTCCTAATGTAATTCCTCTATTTTGTGGAGACCAGAACCCACATGGGTCTATGTTGAAACAAGTGTTGGATATATTTTCTATGGAGTGACAAAGTCTTGATTGGGTTAGCAAAGTTCTTTGTTTCACTTCGCATTTGTATTTGGAGAGTTAAGCCCGCAAGGAACTATGTTGGAGTCTTCGGTGAACCATGGATATTTGTGTAGTGTTGATTGGTATTTTGCGTTTACCAATTAGAACATGTAGACATTCAAACATAATTATCTTTAGTATGCGGACTTCTATACCCGTCTAAGTCATGAATTCTTACGACAAAACTCATTGTGGAAATTGGATATGCAAAGTTTGAATTAGTCTTGGCATAAGCCAAGTGTTTTATACAGTGGTTTGCAGATTAAAAAAAGAGAGCCCGATCCCTATGGTAGTCATAAGCAAGTGGAGCTTGACGAGGATTTCATTGAATCCTAAGTGGCATGCAGTGTTGCTCGACCTTTCAAGTGCAGACTGGGTTTTCGAAAAATCATTGTTCCATTCCTTTAGGTTACGGGCTTCAAAGCCCGACTCATTCTTTGCTCTATTTGCTTCAGCACCATAATGTTAAGCAGAGACTTAGACCCAACTGGGTCTTCAACTATTTGAACTCAATTTGGCGCTATGTAAAAGTGTGATAAGGTCTTAGGCAGTATCAAAGTGCTTCAAAGACCAGACAGGGTCTGCATTAAGACTAAAAGCATCCATTTCTTCTATCTTGACAGTCCAAAGATTGATTATATCCACTTGTGCATGTAAAAATGTGTATTGTCATTTTCTTTGTGTCGTTTGTGGAAGAAAATGCATGAGATCATAGTAATAAGGTTCGTCGATTTTTAATGATGAAATTCGAAAGTCGTCGAACTCCATAACACCATTAAAAAATCACCGAATATCTATGCACTACGGATGGGCTAAGGTAGAGTGCAAGTGTTTGGTTGTGCCGCGTATGTGGACAAGGGTAGGGGAAGGTCTAAAATGGCACCTCTGTATATCTGCAGATGCATCTCCATTCTGTTATTTCGGATCTCTATTCTGCCATTACGTTTTGGCATATTCCTTCTGTTGTGTCAAGTTAATTGTGTTGGTACCAGTGGTGGGTGTGCAGAGTTATTGGCAGCAAAATCGTGGAGCTACAGATCGAGTGCGGATGTGCAGGTTGAATAACTATAAAAAAAAAATTATTTAGGTTTTAACCTTTCACCTTTGTTTTTATTTTTATTAGTATTTCTTTACTTTTATTTAATTTTAATTTTTATAATTTTTTAATTATCTTATAAAATTATTCATATGATTTGTTTGTTTTATTTATATTTATAATTTTATTTTTAAGTCATATTTAATTTTTTGTATTTATGTTTTATTTATATATTATATTTTTTAATTTTAATTTATATTTATTTATATATTATTTTTTTAATTTATATTTATTTTAATATAATTTTTTTAAATTTTATTTTAATTTTAGTTTTGATATATTTTTTAAATTAATTTTAAGTCGTTTATCAAAATTTATATATTATTAAAGATTAATATGATGTTTTGAAATGTTTTAGTATTATTATGAAAGCTATTTAATGGTGATTTTTTTTCCAGAACTTCATCTACTAAAGAACTTGAATCAAACTTTATCCTCGTGGAACTTGAACATGAAAGCTTGAGGAAGGTAGAGGGATGTTGGGGAATGCCCAAGGTCATCCATTTCCATCCATTTAAAGATAATGATATTCAATATCGAGTTTCTTCAGCTGGAAAACGCGATTAGGACCAGAATTGTGATGTTCATATTTTCTTTGGTCTACGAGGCCTGAAGGTGACTGTATGTCTGCCAATTCGTGCGCAGAAATTCTGGATAATACTAGAGGTCTTTGTATTTGTTTCCTCCATGCATTTGATCATTGAACAAGTCCAGTAGTGGCATTGTTTGAATTTTAATTCTGCTGCGTATTTATGCAAATTGATCTCTGTTTGAATGAACGTCAATTGTTTGACGGAATGCTTGTGTGTGAACAGTGTGATTGTGAACCCCTGCAACATGGGAGATTGATGGCAGACTTAAGTAGCCCCCCACTCCTTGTGCTTGCACCATACCTTTATTTCTTAAAGGAAGAGTACATTTGTATGAAGATTGGCCATGACTGATCGCACAAGGGCTTGTCTACCACTTCTAGATGCTCCCCTAACATTCCATGAAAATATTTTCAGCTTCATGGGCAATCTATATCAAGTCCTTACTCGAGGACTATAAAAGGGTTTTTTATAGATATTTTCTCAGGCTGAAATGCTTCATGAGGTGGTCGCTACCCTGTGGTTTGAATGAGAGGGATCTTGTCATTATTCCATGAGCTTGGCTTCTGTCATTACTTCCAGCCCTATCCTATGTACTCAAATGTGTTCCTTGTGTTTTTGTACCTGAGCTACCAGCTTCAAGTGTACCTATTGTTTGAAAATTCCTGGTAGGTACCCCTTTTTATCTAAAGTTCTGTTCTGCTGAGACAGCTGCTTATTCTTCTTTTTTGTTTTAGTTTGCCACCCTTAAGAGTCATCCGTTGTTTTCTTTCCATGAGAATTTTTTTGCACTTTATGATTTTCTGAATTATTTTGGAGTGATAGCGTTCACAAATCAAAATAAATATGTTGCTTGGATTTCTTATAGATCTATTAAGCTCTATACCAATCAAATTATCACATACTCGATTATACAAGGCCTTTGTATGGAAAATGATGATAAGGAATTCAAAGATCCAATAATCTGCCATAAAAAGTGCTTGTGTCCACTCCAAGGGAAATAGTAAATCCTTGGGTTTAAAAAAACTGCATCTCTTTCAAAGTATAAGTATAAAAAAGTTTTCAGAATGAAGAAGTACAATCCTACACCCATCCGAAGCAAAAGCTAGAAGCTCCTTATGAGGCATAAAATAAGCCAATCCCGATTGAGGATGATAACACGGTTGCTCCTCAAGTGACTGTCAGCCCGTCTTACATGTAAGGATCACATCTAGGTATGGCGGAAAGTAGAAACAAGGTAATTCCTTCCTTTTTTGTCAATACATCTATTTCTCAAATCAATGCTAGGTTTTCTTACTTACCTCCTTTGTATCCCAAACACCAACAACCGACACAAGTTTACTTTGGTGTTGAGTTGTACAACCTTGCCACCACATCTAGGTATGGCGGAAAGTAGAAACGAGGTAATTCCTTCCTTTTTTGTCAATACATCTATTTTTCAAATCAATGCTAGGTTTTCTTACTTACCTCCTTTGTATCCCAAACACCAACAACCGGCACAAGTTTACTTTGGTGTTGAGTTGTACAACCTTGCCACTTAAAGGAGAAGATTAACTTACCTTGTGCAGAACTTGTCTGACGTTGCTCCACATTAATCCCAACTCCTTCCCTCTATGCTCGTTTAACCTTCTAGGGGACCCTCACTCACCAAATAACCCTCCCCCACCTATTCAACGTCACCGAATGTCCCCTTCTGCTATGAATCATCCTCAATGGTTTAATCTTCAAGCCAAGAAAAATGGAGATTTTCAATCTAACCCTCTTGTTGACAATTCCAACCCACTAAAGAACCTTGGTACCTCAGATTTTGTTTCCCAACTTATTGCCATTGTTGGGAACATCATTGAGAGCATTGAAATATTGATCAGGAATACAAGATTCTTGTCTATGCAACAACCAAAACAAACTTATATAGAATCTTGGACAAATGCATGGTGTCTATGACTAACAATCTTCAACTTGATCAACAAAAGCTTGATGTCATAGAAAAATTGATTCATTTTGAAGCTACCCAACAAAGGTTAGTGGAGATTTTTATAGAACAAGGGGCTGCTATCAGCATATCAAACAAAAATTAAACCATAAAAAAAGGAAAAGTGGATTTTTTCGTCTATGTATCAACTCATAGTTTCATTTCCTATTCGTTTTTAGCTGATATTTCTAGGTCTTTTTCTTTTTGAAGGTCTCTAAGCTCCTCGCTTTGGAACAGCTCATGTGTAGTTTGATGGGAAGTTTGTCTAAATGCTTTTGCCTATGAATTATACTTTGGGCATATGTTGATTTAAATATTTTACACTTACATATATATGGAACTTTTTGAGTTTCAAAAATTTAAAAATAAAGATAGATTCTCCAGATGAAACAATGATAACCAAGGAGAATGAGAAAGAGATCCATGATCATGTTCCCAAACATAACATATGTAAAGGAGGCTTAAGAAGGTGTACTAGTTTGAAAATTGTCAACAACCATCAATTGTATTGAATACAATTACTAATCTTGACATTACTAACCTAAAATTAAATATGCCCATTCAAAAATCTACATTGTCCAAACACACATGCTAACATTTTATTGTCATATTTGAGTACACTAAACGTAACACTAACACAATTAGGCCAGGTACATAACAAAATACTATTCAAACAATGTTAAATCTAATGGCTACATTTCCTATCCCCGCTAGACTTGTTGGCGTCCCTTCCAATACTTATGAACTAGATGGGAGGTTTGTGGCATCTAAAGTGGCTATGGGTGAATCAATTGTCTGAGGAGAATCCTATGAATGAACCAACATCTTGGGCTTTCAGATCTCCATTTTAACTTTTAATACTCATCTTTAAGTTGCATTGCTACTTTAAGAGCACAATTGATTTGTTGCTTTCTATACTCGTAGTTGATCTGGTGATCTCACGTGCTATTATGTCTATAAACCATATCCCATAAAATTGTTACCATCTTCATAAAGGTTTGGGATTGTTGGCCATAAAAAATTTCAACCATGATGTTGATCTTGACCATGTCAACTTATATCCTTTGATCATGCTTGCTCCTCTTGATGAAATATCTTGGTATCATTATCAGATAAAAATATGCTGCAAAAAATAGTCTTTCTTGTTATGTAAGTTTTGCATCAACAAATAATGACGGTCCAAGAGTTGGAACAAGTTGGTGAATAATTGGTCCATGTGTTTATTCAACATGGTAGGTAACTTTCAACATTGTTGTGGGAAAGTTTGGTTTCTTCATATTTCTCTCACAAATATTCTTTTTATTATTGAGACCCATGAGAGCCTGGTATGGCCTCTCCCAGACATTACAGGGTACCATTGGTTTTCAACTTATCATCACAAGACTAGGAGTTCTGGCGGGGTTAGAGGTTCTGGTGGCGTAGCTTGTTTATTTAGAGACTCTCTCTAGAGTAAAATTTGAGTGGAGGTTTCTGATGAGTTTGCTAGATTCATGTGGATTCAGATTAATTGGACTACCCCACTTTCCAAAGATATTTACATTGTAGTTTGTTATTTTCCTCAAGCATCTTCATCATATGCCATCCATAGTGGTCCTAAGGGGACCCTTTTATAGATTTGTACACTGGGATCACTCAATATTCAGCTATTGGAGAAGTTATCCTTTTTGGTGACTTCAATGCCCAGACCAGAGACCTTTAGATACCTCTCCATGAACACTTTGTCGACATATTTTGCACACAGGTGATTGATTCAGAGTCAGTAGGGTTGCATAGGATGTCATATGATGCTTTAGGTCCTTACATGGCATATAGAAGACAACTTTTACATTTGGGAGAATCTTATGATTTTTTAATCCTTAATGGACGACCTTGCTTTCTAAATTCACACTCTTTCACATATACACCTCATGGGGGAGGTAAGAGTGTGGTAGATTACATCTTATCCAATCAAAATATTTTTCCCTTCATCTATCATTTTTCCATTTCCCCCATTCCTCTTGTGAACCATGCTCTTCTTTCTTTTTCCTTTCGAGCTGATTTCTCCCCTCCTGTTACAACCCGCTCTTTCATTATATGATGTACCACTTTCCAGTTTGATGATGGAGATCTTGACATTTTCCTCTCTCACATCTGTAAGATTCTACCTCTAGAACCCCAGTTCTTCTTTCTTGGTTGTGTTACTTCTAAATGCACGTCTTTCTTTCATTATTTGGGAAGCCACCCTCAAATCTTTTCCTAACTACACCAGATCTACATTTACTAACCATCAATCTAAAAGATCTTTCCCCATAAATAAGCAATATGATGATGATTGCAAGACTCTCTACTGCCAGCTTTGGTACACCTTCCTCCACTCTCACCTCTCTTACCTAGCCTTAAAATCATCATACCGTTGCCTTCTTTGACATAAGAAACACCTCTTTATTTCTTAAAGGAGACGAATCTTACGAGCTTGCTACATTCACTCCCCCAAACTCTTTTGGTGTACCATCCTCCCACGACATTCTCCCCCGACCCATTAAGCTTAATTCCACATCCATTATTTTCCATATCTCCACTCTTTTTTATATTCCTGACTAAATACAAACCCATGTTGCTTCTCCACCATCTTCTTCTCACTTATTAACATATAAGAACATTAGAGAGGTGGTGAAGGTGATGAATAGTATCAAGGCTACCGATGAAGAAGGTTTCCAAGCCAAGTTCTTCAAACATGGTATTAGAGATTTTGGAAGCTATTTGGTCGATCTTTTCAATCACATGATTTATTCAGGTTTCATGTCATCTTGATCACATCACATTATTCACCCGATCCACAAATCAAGCTCCTATTTAAACCCTAATAATTACAAGATAATCATGATTGGACACACATTCTCAAAATTGTATGCTACTATATTACACATGCAACTTTTGATAGAATTAGAGCATATGCACCTCAAATCTAAGGGACAAGCAAGATTTAGACCAGCACATCTGACCATTGATCATAACTTCACACTCTGGGCCATTATTTAGGAGGCACATCATCACTCATCCAAAGTCTATTGTTATTTTGTAGACTTTAGGAAAGTGTTTAATTTTGTTCCATGAGAGGCACTTTTCTAGAGACTTATGAATATTGGCATTTCTAAGACATTCTTGGTAGCCATTATGAGACTATATGAGAATGTCCTTAGCCATCTCCACATAGTTCATGGGATTTTAGACATTATTAGGAGTACCATTGGGGTCAAGTAGGGATGCCACTTTTCCCCAACCTTATTTGGGATATACATTGATGAGTTAGAGACCTTTCTTCATGAACATATTCAGGCTAGTGATGGATGCCTTTTTCACCAAGTTCTGATTTCTATCCTCTTGTTTGTAAATGATGTGGTTCTCCTAGCCTCTTCTCTTGAGGGATTACAACAATTGGATGCTTTAGCTTTATTTTGTGATCTTCGACAGTTGACGGTTAATTTAGGGAAAACCAAGGTCATGGTGTTCAATGGTTTGAAGACCTCTCACCTCCATTTCTTTTTCAGAGGAAAAGAGGTTGAGATTACCACTTCTTATACTTATCTGGGAGTGAAAATTTTTTGTCCACATTTTAGCTTGATGTAGGCACTCCATCCTAGAATAAATAAGGGTTATGATTCTTTATCTCTCTTTGAATGACAGTGTTTTTGGCATCACTTTTAGGATATCTCATCTAAGATGTCCCTCATGGATACACTTATCAAACCCATAGTTCTCTATGGATCTATAGTTTGGGGGCCATCTTTACTTGATGGTGATTGGGTTATGGTTAAGAGGGTCCAGAGACTTCTCCTTTGTTGTATTATCAGATGTAAGAAGATAGTTCCCCAGCACATTATCATTGTAGAGTTTGGATCCTAACCCTTCTAACTGGAGACTATATTTGATTTGATGTATTTCATACATTTCATTTGAAGGTTTACTAATTCTATAAGTAGGCATGACAAATATCCATACTTAGCCTACTATTCTTTAGATAATCTTTCCCTCTTAGCTCCCTCGACCCATGGACATTGTTGGTATATAGGGTTTTTGATCTATTATAATCAATGGGAATCAGGATGGACTGCCTTCCTCCATTTAGGTACTCCTTGGATGTACCAGCTCATCTTCTACTCACTAGATAGGAGATGAACTGGATTATTAGGGATGATATTTATAGACAGTTTATTCAAACTACTTGGGTAAACCCTCCTAGGGGTTTACGTCTAAAGATGGCATTTTATGCAAAGAAATTTTTAGAGCTGAGTGACAGGGTTATCATTCATCCATACTATACATTATGCCACTAGATGTACTCTATTCACATCCCATTAGGACAGTATTGAGTGGGTTACCATAGACTTAGGATTGATATAGACCACTAGAATGATCGAGCATATAGGATTTACTAGTTATACAACATTTAGGAGACGGAGTCTAAGGAGAACTTCATCTTTCATTGTCCCATATACTATGAGATCAGGGGCAGATTTCATTGCCTATTTAGGAGGTCACAGACTCTCTCTGACTTCTTTAGATATGAGTACTAGAGATGTTTGGCTTTATATATATAGGAAGCTCTTAATCTTCATGATTATTTTATTTAGAGACCCACTAGATCCACCTCCACTCAATGGATCACTTCTTTTTTCATGGTGATACCTTTGAGGAGAGGAACTAAGTGACAGATTGACATTAGTACAGCCTCACATTCTAGATTAGTGCAGCCCAGAGATACTATCCATAGTTTCTTGAGTTTTCATCAACATATCCCTTTCAGTCCTGGCATCAGATGATAGATTAGATCCACCAAATCTTCATAGAGGACTTTTCCTTCTAGGTAGAGGATTGGAGAATAAACCAAACATTCTACCTTCCTTTTTTTGGGTCATACTTCTATTCAAAGCTTATTCACATCGGCCTAGATGCTAGGAGATTTGGATCGAACTCTTTATGGGCTCCCTTCTGCTTCTTCTTTCTCAAGATTCATTCTCATGCTCTTGATGTTTAGAGACTCTTGGGGGTTTCTCATTCCTTATACTCCCTTCTTTGGATCAGAGTATGGTTGGTCATGTATTTTTGGCTCTTTGGTTCCTTGGCTCTGAGCGTAGTTACTCTTTACCATGTTTTGTACTATTTCTTTCAGCATTGTTTTTATTTATTTTTGGAGACCTTTTTGGTTTCTCACTTGTTCCTAACACACTTATGTAATTTGTAGTCCCTTTGACCTACTTTTGGGGTCATTAATTGGAAATTAATATATTTATATTATCTTATCTTATCGCACATGTATTTTCAAAGTACAATGTTTGAAAGGAACCAAATGAATTTAGTCAACTATTCTTTTATGAAGACCCACATAAAACTAGATAGGATACTGTGTTAAGGATGCAAAGATTGTCATGAAGTCCACTACATCAAGAAAAGTGATAGAGAATCAATAGAAATAGATAATCCTAACAATAAACGATGATGTTCTTGTTCATAGAAAATCATTCAAGCCCATTATAAATTTAATTAAAAAAAATGCTAGCATGGAAAGAACTTGAATGTTTTGTAAATATTTGGAGTTATTGGAACTACATTCATACTTTCTAAAAATATTAATTCTTCATATGGAAAAAATGTCATGTCAAAAGGTTCTCAATGCTCATAACTAGTAGTTGCCCCAAAGGTGCAAGTTATGCGAGGAGTATTGTTTTTGTTAGTATTTATAAAAGGGAGATTGGAATACACATGGATATTGTTTGGATGAGTGCTTGAAGTGGCTCTACGCATGTGTGATTATTATTGGGTGTGGCCACTATCAAATTTGACATGGGGATCCCATATTATATACATTAAAATGTTTTCTTTGGTAGCTTATTGTATATAAATTATCATAACTATGAGTGCACAATGATTATAAGGAGAAATGAATAGATGTATAGAATAGGTAATGTAACTATTTTATATTATCTCCACATTATAAAGTTATGAATTATTGTTATGCTTTATTTGGAGCTATTTATTGAGGGTGAGTAGGAGTACTTTGTATTCAAACTCAAATCCTATAAATTCTAGTGCAAATAATGTTGGAGATTGTAGTGTACAAACCATGCTCACATGTGGTTCAGTTTGAACCCTAATACTCATACGCACCCATGTTTTGGTATGGGGCCTTCGATGGTTCACTACTGCTTTGATGATTAACCTCACCCAAGCTCTTTGGTTTGATTATAGACGTGTTGAGGGCACTGGGTTGACCTTCAAGTTTGAAGCTCACTATACACAAGGGGCACTTGTTGCATCCCTATTCATTGTATACACTTGGTAAATTATCACTATGGATCTACATCAGGATTATAACACATCGTACATCATCGTTGATGTAGCCTGGGGCTATAGCTCTGATCTTTTAGGCTAGGTGTAACCTTACTATTGATTGGTGGGACCCAAGTTAAAAATAGTTTTATAAATTAGAGTTAATAGTTTACTACATGCAAATAAAACCAAACATGAAATAACAAGATTCCATTAATAATTTGAATTATTAATATTAAGACGTGTATTTCAAGAGCCCAATATACAAAAGAAAGGTAACTATATCAAGAGAAAATGATTTGTATCTATAGACATTGCTTATTATTAAATCCTATATATATTAAACATTTTAATTTTGGGGAAAAAGTATAGAATGTTATATTACATTTACAGTTATAAATACATTGTGGAAGAGGAAATTCTCTCAGTCTTCTTTCCTCTGGTTTTTGAACATTTACATGTTGACCATCTTTCATTATCACAAAATGCTCAAATGTAAAAGTAGGGGAGATATAAATTTTATTGAGTGAGTGTATTCTTGATACAATAGTGAAGGTCAACCCTTGATGATCAATGTTTCCAATGTCAATTATTTCTTTGTCAAGAGACATTTCATGTGCTTTAAGTATAGTTAGATCCCATGACATTTTGGTAGGAATTTATCAATGATTACCTCTCTAATAGGAGGAATTGGAAGATGTGAAGGAGTGAAACTATCCCATGGGGGACCACAATATTTTTTAAATGCAACAACTATATACATGGGTAATTATCATTTTGCACTCTTTCGCTTTACAAAACCCCTCTTACCAATATAGAAATTATATTATATATATTAAATGTTAGTGGTTATATACATATTATATAATATATATTATAGTATTTTAATATATTAAAAAATAATTATATAATATATATGAATATTATATAATCTATATAAATATTAGATTTTATAACATATATTCTCGTATAGTTAATTATTAAAAGCAGAATAGTAGAGTTTGTCAGGGATGGGAGGCTGTGACTCTAAAAAAGGAAGGTGAACTATACATCTTTATAGTGAGAGTCAAAATATAATATGAAATAAAATATTAGTAATATAATATAATACAATAAAAATATATATATAATATTATATTTCAATCGTATATATTGTAATATTATATTACTAATTTTTATATAAATATGTATTATTAAATTATAATAATATACCAATTATTTTATAAATTATAATATACAATACATTAAAAATAATATAGAATAATATTATATATAAATAATTAATGAAATTTTCCAACTTTCATGACATGCGGTCAGGGTTCTCTTTGTCTTTGTTTGCCAAGTATGATAATTTGGGTTTGATTTATACACATTTTTTTATTTGCAAGGTTTCTTCAGTGTATTTGATGGTCATGGTGGTCACAATGCTACAGATTTTACTGCAAAGACAATAATTAAAAACATTGTAGATATGGTCACAAGGAACACGTTATCTGAATCAGTTGTAATCTTGCCATTCTTATCATACATGTTGAACCATCTCACCCATTTTGCTTCTAACTATCTACTCTTCTAATAGTTTAGGCAGTTACTTCCATTCCATGTTTTTTGCTCCTATCTATAAGTTATTAATCCTAATGCAATTTCTCTAGGTGTCAATATATTAGCAGCATAGACAAACATAAGCCGCAATATAGACTTTGTAACCTCAATGTCTTGCCTCCACATCAATGACATTATAGTGCTAATTTGAGTTGCACATTGGACGTAGAGCCTTCTCTCAATTAATTCAACATCATGTCATCCTCATCAACCCTTGACAATAACAAACATCCAATCAAATAATTTGCCACCTTACAAATTGTGTACCCCTTTATAATGGGTGTAACTCATGTAAATCCAATAGTTGCCTCAAATATGGATTTGGTGTAGGATATTATTTTCCCCCCACCATTACCACCCAACTTTCCTCCTTGCACATCACATTAGCACACCGTAACAAGGAACACACAACCTCATTTTTTATCATCACCTCCACTGGAAATATAAAATTATTTTTACTAAACACTTAATGCACAGAAGGTGAGATGGGGTTGGTAGTGATGGGTTTTGAGTGAGGTACGACTACCAACTTACACTCATTCACTTCATAAAACTTTAATATATTTATATTTATTATTAATGTAATATATTATTATATTATATATAATTATATATTAAGCTATTATTAATCTTTTAACAAAAATTACGCCCAAAATTTTAATCTTTTATTATAATTTATTAAAATCAAAATAATCAATGGTAGTCAAAATGGCCAAGGAGCCAAGTGTCAAGGGCATTTGTTTTTATTGCCCAACTAACCAATAGTTGTACCTTTTCATAAAGTTTTATTGTAGGTGGATGTTAAAACTTTGTAATGTTACAAGTGCCCTAATTTACAGGGATATGAGAAGCCTATGAAGGTGGTATAGGGTAAATTGGATTTGTATTTGCAGAGAATAGTCTAGAGAGTCATTACTTACTTTATCTAGGATTATATGCATGAGCGAGAGTGATGACCAATTTGATAGGAATGCCTGTTGCATGACTATGATGTTATTATTCTGGGTTATATAAATGTTATATAATTTTTCTTATATCTATAGAAAGATAATACATTGGAAAATAGCATATTTCTTTCATTTGAGTATTATGAATGGTTGAACTCTATGTTGATTCTTGAATCATCAATTGGGTTTTCTTGGAATTTAAACCATCGATTTTGTTTCTATTGTTCAGGGGTCAAGATCAATTGGGTACATATACTTGAAGAAACCAGAGTTCAACTAAGATCCTCTATTTCAATATTTTGGGTTTTCATTGGCAATTTAGCAGCTAGATTTATCAGTAAAACTATCTATACATGATCACTGTCTTAAACCAAAGGATCAATTCATGAAATTTGATTCAGATGGCTATGGGAATAGATAAATGAGCAAAACGTTGTTGAGATTGTACATAACAATTCACACACCATACCGTTATAGAATCTTGCTAGTTGTATACTTGATTTGCTTATTTGTTCTCTTAATGTCATTGAGATAATTATAATTTACCCATGGAATAAAGTGTAAGGCCATACAAAACTTGAAACTGGTGAAATATTTCAAAGTGAATTGGGGATTGATGATGAGGGGAAATGAAAAGGTATTTAAGGTGATATTGTACACCATAGGGCCCATATCATAAACATGCCCTGACATCAAGGTAGTTATTGGTTTTACATGAACTTCACCCATTACAATGAGGTTTGTAGCTTGTAGGGTGGTGGCATCTTTCACACTTGCATGTTCTGTATGGTTTTTCCCTTTCCTGCTACTTCACATTTGTCAAACACACAACCTCATTATCCACTGTTGCCTCCACCAATAATATAAAAATATTATTGTTTAACCCTTCATACATAAAAAATAAGATGGTGTTAGTGTTCATACCGATTTATAGTGTTAGATAATAGATAGTAGTGGTTGTTTATAATGTATACATGTGGTGATATCAGTGTCAAAGATGAAGGTTTTGAATCCATCTATGAATAAAGTTAATTCAACAAAAAAAAATATTCAAGTGTTGAATAAGGATGGTCATGAAGTTTGGTTCAAGGTTATTATGAAATACCACAAAGCTCTAAATAACTTATAAAGAGATATCAACCTTGTTCTTCCATCGCCACTCCACCTATGACTTAGAATGGGTTTAGGCATTAATCAAAAAATGCAAGTGGTGAAATATTTTAAAGTGCATTGGGAAATTATGATGAGGGTCAATGATAGGGTATTTCAGGTGATATTATACACTAGAGGGCACATATCATACATACGCCCCGACATCAAGGTAGTTTTTGGATTTATATGAACTACACCCATTACAAAGGGGTTTGTGGCTTGCAGAGTAGTGACATATTTTATTGACTATTTTAAATTTTATTATTTAAGGACTCCATGTCTAATATGTGAATTGAATCAACAATGCAATGTCACTAATGTGGGGGAAATACATTGAGGCTATGGAGTCTATCTTCTTGATTTTTTTGTAGTCGAAGTAAGTACCAAAGATTTTTTAAAG
This sequence comes from Torreya grandis, assembly GCA_037957365.1. NCBI lineage: Eukaryota > Viridiplantae > Streptophyta > Pinopsida > Cupressales > Taxaceae > Torreya > Torreya grandis. The sequence continues at coordinate 717,792 of JARHVA010006795.1, forward strand.
TGCATGCCATGTGGGTGCACAATGGGGCATCATTTGTGATACAATGTGAATGTTGTGGTGGAGTTAACATAGGTTGAGACAAAAAGTGGTTGATTAGTGATTGGTCCCAGTTGGTAGGTAGGGTTGGTATGTTTAATTCTCATGTATTAGGGCATACCCACATCGTACAGTTAAAAGGGGAATATATTCTAGCAATGAAGCCAAACACTTACAAAAAAATATTTAAAATTAAAGATACATTCCTTCCAACGTAACTTGCATCATCGAGAAAAATGTTAATATAATATTATATCATAGTATCTATCAATGTAGTATTGATATTATTATAGAATTATAGTAATCATATATTAATATAATATAATAGTAATAGTAGTTGAGAGGCTCTATTACTATAATTACATTGGATACTCTATTATAGTATCTATTATTGATGTGTCAAATAGCAATGGTTTTATTCAACATGGTTTTTCTTACATGTGAAGGCTATCTACCATGTTTTGATTGAGAGACAAATTTTGATTGGTTGAATTTGTAGTTTTGTTGAAGAAGAGTATCCAGCTGAAGCATGGAGGAAATCACCACAACTTCCCTGATCTTCTGCTAACAGATTCATTTTTGCTCATCTGTAATCTTAATGGCCTAATTTTTTATTATTCTTAACCCTCTCCTTATTTCCTTCTCTTAACTCCTTATAAGATACCACATTTATTATAAAGATAGATGGATCTCATATTATAAAATTTGTTTAGAAACCTTGTAACAAACTACAAGGTTTTGTTGGGATGACCACATACTTTTAGTCCATGTTAGTGGCTAGTAATATCTTGCAGAAGGTAGGAGTTGTTGCCTTAGGTTTGGGATATGCGAGTGGTGAAGTAGTGTCTACCATGGTCAAAGAATTCAAGGAGTAGAAGGACTTATTAGTTAAAATATTCTAAGCATTGGAGGGTGTATAGTTATCAGTGCCTTAGGAATGTCTTCATTATTATAGAGAGTAGTTCTTTACTATTTAGTTAAAAAAACTCTCTGCTAATGATGTCAAATATTTCACTAACTCCCTTTTTTATTATTTGAAAGGCACCTTTTATTTATTAATTGTATTCATTTCATACTATGGTCCTAAAGTGGAAGGCTTTGGTGTTACTGATGGCTTTGAATCTTTGTGTCGCTTTTTCCTTAAGAAGGCACATGTACATGTAGTTATTCATTATTTTCATCATATTTGAATAACTCTGATGTAATTTTGAGATTATATATTTATAAAGATATTATCATTTACTTCTTTACAAGGCTTAATTTATTGGTAAAAATAATGTTAATATTTTGAAGCTTTCCTGTGCTTATTCATTATTTTATGATCTATTGGGTTCTTGCGTATAGATGATCCTCAAGATCTTCGAACAAAATTAATATTGTCTAAAAGTGACAGAAGTTCCAATGTTAAATTTGGTTCTATTATTAGTATTATGATATATTTATTAGTTGTATGATGTGTTGAAGCTTGGCATGAACTACAAGTTGCCCTTGTCCCAAGAGACACCTTTGGGGAAATAAATACACTTGTATCTTATATGCAACATCTCTGGACACACTTCGAGAAATGGTATAAAATATAGAGAGGTTTGTAGTTCTTGTTGTCATTCACCCTTCCACCACCTCTGTATTCATCTGCAAAAAAAATATGCTCTTTTTAGAGTCACCACCACCATCATCATCTTCTTCATTTGTAAGTAATTTCAGTTGTAGAGTCATCATTGTATTCTTTATTATTAGTCAAACAAGGTCTATCTTATTCCAAATGCGATGTTAACCTCATATACTAATGTTTTGTCTCATGTGAGATGAATCTAAGGGGTTGGCACCCCAATAGAAATGCCTCTAATGTAAGTATATATTTATTGAGAAATTATAGCATTATCTCCTTCAAAGCACACATTATAAAATTAATCTCCCAATGTTGGGTTTGAAAGGATTTGAGATGTTGAATTAAAAAGCATCATGGTAACCCCAAACTGAAACATCAAAATTATTCTCTCTTTTGATTTTTTTGAGGTGTTTTAAGTCCTTTACCCATTAAAGACTCTCAAACTGATGCTTAAGATTTCATCCTTTCCAACTTCATTATGAGGCTCAATTATCAAGGAAATTGAGGTCACTGACCCAAATTATTTATGGTTGAGACTAATTGAAGGGAAAAAGTAAAGTATGGAATGGTGCAGATTTATTTTAAACAGTTTGGAATGAATCGACACAATGCCTACACTAATTTTTTTCCCTCACTCAAATTGATTCTTTATAGGCAATGGATCCAAAAAAGTAGTATAGAAAATGAATATTCACAATTGAACCAAAATGAAGCATACACAACCATAACTGGAATTGGAAATAGAACTTGACATTTTATTCATATAGCATATCTTGTAAAAGGAGAGAGCCACTAGATAGATTAATAATGAAAACTAGGGAGGATACTATTGGAAATATTGTCATTGATGTCAAAGGGTAATCATGAATCTAATTGATGGAAAATTATTTTGATACAAGAATTAAATAAAAAAAGAATATTTAATTTGATTGAGGTAATTAATCATGAAAACAATGGTCATATCTTTGCATGGAATCAAATAAAAATTGACTATGTCTAACAGGCTTAAGGAGATAATTATAGTGAAGGTTTCAAGGTAGTTTTTAAGACTAAAATGTTCCCTAACCTTGGCTAACCATTTTTTGAGGAGTTGTGACTGTTCGAATGGACCATTTTGTTTGAAGTGTCATGACCTTAATTTGTGGCTTTTCGTGGGTTATAAATAAATGCATGCCGAGTGGAAAATTTTTAAGTTTGAAAGTGGAAGAAATAAAAGAAGAGCAAAAATATTTGAAAGAAGAATTTTGTGATATTATTGAAAGGAAAAAACTAACAAGTATAAGGTAGAGCATACAAGTGAAAACACTTAAGTGTCGAACAAATCAAAAGGAGATAAAAATAGTGTTCTATCATTTGTTGTGTTAGCAATAAATCAGAGATAGAAGAGTGGTTCTTGTGAGAAGGTTGGTGCCTTCATTTTGAAGAGATTGGTGTCTCTTATTGATTTGATGCTCGATGAAAGGGGTTGGTGCTCCAGTAGGTTGGTGCCTACAAAAAAAATTTTGGGGTCGGTGCTCTAGTAGGTTGGTGCCTATGAATATTTATATTGAGAAATATTTCTCCATGGTTTTTACCCAAAAGTGTTTCCACATATATCTAATGTCACTTTGCATTGTGTTATCTTGTGTTGTGATTTGATTTCTTTGAATATCTTAATTAGAATAAGTGATTAAGTGTTAGAAAATAAAATAATATATAATATTTTTCACCCCCCCCAATGCCCCCCTAGTATTAATCTATGCTTAACAATTGGTATCAAAATAGGTTCCTTCAGATATAGCTTAACCACTAGAAGGTAGATCATACAAATGGTTGGATCACAAGTTTAAGATATATTTTTTACTAACAAGGCACCATTGTTTGATGGCACAAATTATGCCTTCTAAAGAATAAGAATGAAGACATCTCTAATGGATCTTGGGTTTGATATTTGGCAATCAGTAGTAATTAGGTACCAAATGCCACAAATGCCACCAACAGATGCTACTAAAAAGAAGGCTAGAGAGAACAATGCTAAAGCAATGAATGACATCCTATGCAGCCTTTCAAAATTATAATTCATAAAATTCATGCAATGTGATTCTACAAGAGAGATCTAGGAAAAACTTAAAAATATCTATGAGGGTGATAGCAAGGCAAGACAAGCAAAACTCCAAACTCATAGGAGACAATTTGAGAGTTTAAAGATGAAGGAAGAAGAGAACAGTGTAGGATACTTTCTCTGGGTTGATGAAATAGTCAAAGTTATTTGAGGACTTGGAAAAACTGTGGAAGATTTTACAATCATCCAAAAGGTGCTAAGATCCTTACTATTGAGGTTTGATGTGAAAGTCTCTGCTATTAAAGAAATGAAAGCTCTGGATAAATTAGATATGGACAAGCTACATGGAATCCTCATAGCATATGAAATGAGGACTAAACTTGAAAGACCATCCAAAAGAGAAGCAGCATTCAAAGCATCAAAGAAGGAGAAAGTCAAAGAACGTGAGCCAAGTGATAGCTCAATCAATGAAGAAGATGAACATGAGGCTCTATTCATTTGAAAGTTGAAGTAAGGCTCGGGAAAATATAAAGGTAATTTACCATTCAAATGTTTAATTGTAGTAAGATTGGTCATTTTTGTAGCTAAGTGCCCAAATCAAGACAATAGTGATGAAGAGGAGAGCAAACCAAAATTCAAGAAGGGATTCAAGCAAAATAAATAAAGAAGAGATTTGAGAAAAAAAAAGATCTTATACTCCAAGAGGAACTATAGCTCATCTGAAGCAAGTGGAGCTAGTGATTTTGACAATGATGATGAGGGAACATTGTTCATGACCATAGAAGATAATGCTTCCACAAGTAGAAAAACTTGGAGGAAGAAGATGATGAAGGCAAGGTAAATCTTGAAGAAGAGCTTATATGTGCCTTAGGAGAGATAAAATATCTTAATAAAAATAACATGAAACAAGATTCTAATTCAAAAATATGAAAAAGAGAGTTAGGACTCAAAATCCATAATATCACAAGGTCTTGAGGAATCAAATAAGATAATTTTTGATCTAAAAGTCTAAATCGAAGAAGCAAAGAAAATTGAAGAAGATCTAAAGGATTAGCTAAAGATGAAAGGAGAATAATGTGAAAGGTATGAATCTAAGATTGTTGCTTTAAAAAGGGATTTAGAAAAATAAAATTCTAAATTAGCAAGTGACTTGAAATCTAAGAAAAGCACCCAAGTTTTGAATAAGATTCTAGAGAGTCAAAGATCACCATATAACAAGCCAGGCATTGGGTATGAGAAATAAAAATACAAATCTAAGAGCTATGTTGAAACTCTTAAGGAACCTATGAAAAAGGAAACCAAGAAGGAATAAGGCTAGAATACAAAAACTAGCTCTATCAACAAAGAAAGCAAAGGAGAATAAAACTTTAGGAGACCACTTGCTCCAAATATGAAAATAAAACTAGGTTTGGTAATTATTTTGATGGATATTGTTATTATTGCAATCATTTTGGTCATAAGAAATTGGATTGTAGAAAGAGAGCCAAGGATATTGAAGTCAAGAATAGAAATAAAGGAATCTATGGAGCTTTAAATAGAAGCTACAATTTGTTTGCTCCCCTATCCAACTTTGATGAAGACATTGTATTTTGTTACAAGTGCAAAAACTATGGACATATAACACAATATTGTAGAAGGGTTTTTGAATATGTAAGACAAGATCAGAAGTTCAAAGCTCTAGTGATAAAGAAAAGAAAACCAACAAAGACATGGAAGAAGAAGTACGAAGAATCCATGACCATTAAAACAACATTCCATGTTAGAGATGAAGGACAACAATGGTTCATTGATAGTGGATGTTCGAGACACATGACTAGAGATAAAAACAAATTTATCTCATTAAAAAAGGTCAATGAAGGCATAGTGAAGTTCAAAGACAACACTATAGCCAGAATAACAGGTTAAGGTATGCTTAGTTTCGATAATGGAAGAAACAAAATAGAGAAACTACAATAATTAACTGAGGCTCACCTTTAATTTTGATGTACGAATATTTATATTGAGAAATATTTCTCTTTGGTTTTTTCCCAAAAGGGTTTCCACGTATATCTGGTGTCACTTTACATTGTGTTATCTTGTGTTATGATTTGATTGCTTTGAATATCTTAATTAGAATAAATGATTAAGTGTTAAAAAATAAAAGAATATATAATAATGATTCATCCCTCCTCCATCTCAATATTAACCTATGCTTAATAGATACTAGAGAGATGCCCAAACATACTATCTAGTGTGTCAGTTAGACAACCATTAACAGCCACCATCCACATTAGATACAAGTACTATTAGTGCCCATACTAACCAAAAATTAAATATGCCCATATTGACAAACACATAATTGGGACACACACTTACCACATTCTCTTACTTTAATATAACAAACATAACTCTAAATTGAGTAGACCAAGTACATAGTAAAACATTTTTCACACAAAAATATATTACCTACATCAATTGAATCACTCATCTAGTCTTTTATTGAGCAGAAATATTGAACAGTTATTCCAAGTTGGAAGATTTCCCCCTTACACAATGCCTATCTCAAAGGTCTTATATTTGGGGAAGAAATCAATTCAAGGCTATTGTGATGAATTTCTCATCGTTTTTCTCAAATTTGACAAAAACAAGCTAATATTTGAGCTATATTATCTATGAAGTAATTGGTATTTATATTGGACTCCAGATAAAAAAAATTTTCAAAATTCTTCTCTTTTGTATTTTTTTACATTGTAGAAGAAGTTATCCATCATTTTCCTATTTTGCTAGCTAATTTGCACTCAACTATGTGTGGGGTCAACTTCATAGCCATAAATGGTCCTCTAACACTTGGATGCCCTCTTCATATTGGCATCAATGGTCTTCCCCTTATTTGTAAGATAGGTCACAGATGTATTTGTGCATTACTAGTTTCCTCTCCATCACCAAAGATTCATTAGCCATAGACATTAGGATTGGTTATAGATGGAATACCTAACTTCCTCCTACGATTGTCCAACTTGGCTCTATAAGCATTGAAATTCCCCTATGAGCATTATTAGATCTTACATTGGCCCTTTTGTTGTGATTGATGATGATATTGTTGGTTCTTCAGGCCTAAGCCTTGCTACAAATGACACATTCCATTATTGGCCTTGTGTCAATAACTCATACTTTCATCTTAGTCAACTGCATACTTCCTTGAGGGTTCCTACACTCACAAGACTATTTGAACACAACTTATATGATTTAGGGTTTAGCTGCTTCAGTTTTAACCATTATTTTTTTAATGCTTCTTTACTGCTTTGTCACTTTTCATAATTTAGGATACCTTTACCCTTATATGCCTCTATTATAACCAAATGTACTCATTGAGTCCCATTGACTTATTTTTGGTCATTTTTTTAAAATAAAAACTATTTTATTGATTAGAAGTAAAAATACAAAATTCTATTATGTCAGGCATAAAAAATATTAATCCAACCTTGAGCATTAGAAAGCATACTAAGAATATTAAAACTAAACATCATCAAAGTTAATTTAAATATAAGGAGAGAATATGACTCTAGTCTTCTTGAATTTTTGTTGACCACCACCTCAGAGGGGAACCATAACAAAGAAGATTAGTGTTGTCCAAGGCCCAATTTGCTAAAGCATCTGCCACTTTATTTTGCTCTCTAGGAATGTGTCAAAATTGGATCTCCTAAAATTTTGATTTTATCATTTGAATTTTGTCCATCTACGTTGAGATTTTCCAATTTATTCCTTGCATTCTTAGAAAAGTGGATAGACAGTTGATAAAAAGTGAGGAATTTGCTCCCACCTAAACTCTTTCCCATCCTAATTTCACGTCTTCTCAAAGACTTTTGAGTGTTGCCTTGATTTCAGCCAAATTATTTGGTGCAAAATCCAATTTTTTTGAGAAAATAAAAACAATCGAGCCATTAGAATATCTACCTATTCCTCCCATACTGGCATCTCCAAGATTCCCTCAAGAGGCACCATATGTATTCAATTTTCCAAATCCAAGAAGTGGATTTTTCCACTTACCTTTCACATGATTCATTCTTTTGGCTGAAGGAACATTGGAGACATCATTAAGCATGATAAGTTTCCATTAATTAAGTATTCAACCATTTTGGAGGATAGATTTGGGGTTATTATAATTTATATTTAATAGATTTTGTGATATTACCCTTGTCTTTTCCCAAGTGAAGAAAATATCCCTACTTTCCTCCTAAAAGATTCTTATAATTATTTCTTTCCAAATATTTCATAACAAAAGGGTTATTCCACTCCATATAGTTAGAGAATAATATTTCTCATGTTTAACATATATTCCCCATTCTTGAAATGGTTGCTCAAGGTACCGAATCCCTGTCTAAGGGATATCAAATAAGTTGACTAGTTGCTTCTATAATTTAGATACCCATTGGGACTCAATAAAAAGATGATTAATAATTTCTTCATTTTGTAGACATAACACACATGTGAAAGGATAATGAAATCCTCTTCTCCTTAATTTATCTCTTGTAAGAACTCTTCTTAGCAGTAACCAAGCGAAGAAAGTAACCTTTGTCCAAATGATTTTCTACTAGAGATTAGTGAAATATCTTTCAAAGGATGAGGATTGACTTGGAAAAGAGAATCATATCCCGTTGAAACAGAATATATACATTTATATTTGTTCTCCCAAGCATGTAAATTTGGTGTATTAGAGCATGAAGGAGATCTTGATTACAAAATATTAGTACCCACTACTTTTTGATCTTCCAATAACTACATCGACCATCCATGAATTGAAATCCATTATTTTCTAACTTCCCAATGATAGATACCAGATTTACAATAATTAGCAAAATTGATCCATTATACCTTATGAATATCTTCTATCACTCTCTGCATAATTGGATATGGATGATAATTAGAGGATGTCCATCCAAAAGATTACAATTTTCCCATTTTTAAGAATCCAGAAGAAATGTTTCTTAATAATCCCCTGATGTACTCTTAGAACTGAAAGAGTAGGGAATTCATGAGAAGGAAAAGACAATCATATTATCTAATTTGGTTTATTATTCTTAGAATATTTATCTCTAATGTTATGTGCCCCATAGTCACAAGGTTCGGTTGGATTTCAGCCAAATTCGAAATAATCCAATTTTTTTTGGCAATCTAGATTAATCCGATCCGATTTGGTGATTTTCAATATAAAAATATATAAAGTTAAAAACCCTAAAAAAATCCCTCACATGAACCCTAAAATGTGAGGCCACAAACCCTAAAACATTAAACATGTTGTAAAACATTATCACTTCAGAAAAGGCATTCACAATGTGTTGAGTTGAATCTTTTGGCAAGATATTGACACAAGTAGATAGCAAACAGTTGTAGTCACAATCGATGAGTAGCTTAAATATTTTTGAAAGAGTTAAATGATAATGGATGGATGTGAGGAGATAAGAGTCACAATCGGTGAGGAGATAAAAATCATACATCACAATCGACTGATGGTACAGAAGAATGATAGAGAACACAATAGTCTTCTTCTTGCAATATTCTCTTACAGTGGTGAATAGTGGTCTACCAATGAGCCATGACAATGCAAATAAGGTTTAGTTATTTAGGACCTTAGGTTTATTTAATAGCTTTCTATTTTGGTTTTTATTTTAGGTTAAGGGTTTATTTTATTTTTTAGTTATAATTTATACTATCATATTATGTTTACATTTATGTTAGATTATATCATATTATATTATGTTTAAATTTATTTATATATTATAAAATATGAATAAGGTTTAGGTTTTATTTTATTTTTTAATTGTAATTTATAATATAAAATATAATTTCATTTACATTTAAATTACAATTTATAATGTTTATTTTAAATATTTACTTTTTTATTTTTATTTTAAATTTAAATTTTATTATATATTGTAAATAAGTTATTTGCATAATATATAATTAAATTAAATTTAAAAAATATATATAAACTAAAAATGTTTGAAATAGATAATAATATTATGATATATTTTTATTATTTCAAATTGAATTTTTCTATGAAAAAATTCAAACCTTTTCAAGAATTCTGGATTCCATATTTTTTTGCCCTCCCGAACCTTATCGGATTTCCAAACATTATAACTATGATGTGCCCACAAGTCATCTGGTGTATCTAGCATCCTCTAATATAATTTGGCTACTAAATCCTTATTATGATGGATAATTGAATTGATCCCATGCCACCCTCTTTCTTTGACTAACATAGAGTTTCCCATTTAACCAAGACCATTTCCTTTTATCATGGGTTCCACTCCAAAGAAATATTTAACATTGAGCCTCCTTTGCTCTTAATTTTTTTTTAGTAATATTCAATATAAAGGATACATAAATTGGCAAGGCTTGGAGAACAAACTTTACCAAAGTCAATCTACCTACTAACAATAGCCATCTATTTGTCCACTTATGTAATTTTGCCTTGACTTTATCAATCAACCAATTCCAATCCTTTATCTGCCTTCTGTCAACGGGAACCCCAAATAATTAATTGGTAGAGAACCCTTTTTAACCTTAAATTTATCCAGTGTTCCATGGGGATGCTTCCCACTCGAAAAACACCATGTTTTCAGGATGGGCATGTCCTCAAGATGTTGTGACATTAAGGGGATGTCCCCTAGCTATACTACCACCTCTACCACGAACCTCCCCCATCCATGAGATGTGTCCCTCTGAAAGGGGATGCCTCCTTCAAAAGGGAGACATCTTGGGGACTTTAGGACATCCCTGCGACGTCCAAAAGTCCCCTGACCCCCTAGGAAATTCCCAAGCATCCCTCATGCAGGTGGATGCCATAAAGTGCATTTTTATTTTTTTAATAAAAAATTTTGGTTTTTGAGCCCTCTATCCTAACCCTAATTGATAGTGGGTCCCATCCCCACCTCCCAAGGCCTCCCAAAAGCTTCATTTTCATTTTTTAATGTTTAATGTTTAATGTTCAATGTTGATTTTGATTTTCAATGTTCAATGTTCATTATTTCAATGGATCAAACTTGAAACTTAAATGATTTAATCACAATGTTAAATTTTTTATGTTTAATGCAATATACTTATTCCTTATACATATTTTTATAACTTATTTTTCAATTACTATATGTATTTTCACCGCTCCCCTACTGTCATCCCCTACCATCCCCAAACTTAGTCCCCTTGTCCTGAAAACCTGTCCCCACATCTCCATGTCCCCCTGTCAAGAAACTCTGTGGAACTATGAAGTTATCTAGAATAATCATTTGTTGTATTTGAGAGTAGTGGAAAAAGATGATTTTAGATTTATCTTCATCAATCAACTATCCTGTGGCTCTAGAAAATAAGTGAAGAATATTGTAAAAAATAGAAAATTAATTTTGGGTTTGACATGAGAACATCAAAAATTTAATTCAGCAATGGTGGAATGAAGAGTTTGGTGATGTAAAGGAAAAATAGAAACAAATAAATAAGGAATTAGAGTATATTATTGATGTCTTCAAAATAATTGCTTTACCATAGAACTCAACAAAAAGGAACTCTCTTTAAAGATAAATCTTTGTGAATGGGAAAAATGAGAAGATTTACTTTGGTAGTAGAAGACAAGAGTACAATGGCTTAAGGAGAGAAACAAAAATACTATTTTTTTCATAAATCCCTCTTGGAAAGAAGGTCAAAAAACTATATTCTTTCCTTAAAAGCTGTTGATGGAAGCAAAGAGTATAGTGTAGAGGGGTTGAATGCTATAGCCAAGGACTAATTTTCTCAAATGTTTACTGCTAATGTTCTAGACATGACAACACAAAATGAATTTCTTGGAAATATTCCAAGGATATTATTAGAGGAGGATAATAAAGATCTTACTATTGGAATTTATGAATAGGAGTTGAGGAGCATTCTTTTCAATATGCATAAGGGTAAAACTCCAGGGCTAGATGGTTTTCTGATAGAGTTATATCAATTCTTTTAGGATATAATTAAAGATGATCTTCTACAAGTAGTGGAAGAGGTGAGAGCATCTATGACATTTATTTGAGAAATTAATGAAACTTATATTTCCTTGATTCCAAAGTCTTCAAAAGTGGAGTCCATCTCGGGCTTTTGACCTATATCTCTTTGTAATGTGTTGTATAAAATTATTACAAAGATAATCACTGATCGGCTAAAACCCTTAATGCATAAAACAATTTTTCAAAAACAAGGGGGATTTATTAAATGAAGGAAAATCCATGATGAAATATTCCTTGCATAAGAAGCTCTGCATTCTATGCATATGTAGAAATCTACTTCAATGTTTATTCAACTTGACCTCTCAAAGGCCTATGATAGACTTGACTTGTCCTTTCTCTATAATGTCTTGAATTGTTTTGGTTTTTCCACCAAATGTAAGTGTGTCAAAGTTTGCCTTTTTTTAGTTTCAAATTTAGTTTTAGTAAATGGTACCCCAACACAAATTTTAACTACAACAAGAGGTATTCAATAAGGTGACCTGATATCCCCCTTTCTATTCATCATTATTATAGAATGCCTTTGTAGATTGATCACTAAAAAATGTGATGACCACTAGTTGACTTTCAAATAATTCTTTCTTTCTTATTCCGATCAAGTGACATGACACAATATACCAATTATTATTATTTTTCCATATTGATCAGCCATAAGTTCAACTCTTTTGTTAGAGGTTTCAATCTATTCTTCCAAGGAGTAAAGTTAAGGCCTCCTTCAAATAATCACACTTACGTAATCTGAAAGTTATATTTATATTGATCTAAATATAAAGAAGCTCACATAAGAATCACAAATGAGACACCAAGAGTCCTAAAGATCTCATGTTCAACAATTATAGGCTAAGCCATGACCTCATACCACAATATACAATCCCAAGACTAAATGACTTGAAGTGACTCTTCTTGGGCATCGAATCCTTCAAATTTTTCATTGAGGCTTGTTATGCATGAGGAATCGACCAAATCATCATTGTCAATCCTATCAATTACTTTGTCTGAATGTTTTATTTATGCTCACTCTTCAAGCTCATGGCTTGATCATATGCATCACTATTCATGGTTAGTGGCACAATCTTTAGTTTGTTTCATTACTTTGATCTTAATCCCTCTATAAATCACCTATTCTTCATTGTTTGTAGGAGGATTCTTTAGCTTGGATATTAACTCCTTAAACCTCCTTTTATATTTCCAAATAGAGTAGCTCCCACCTTGTTTTGTGTTATTGATCTTTTTGTCAATTGTAATGTCCCCTTATAGCTAGACATTATACTTTTAGCATGATTAGCCTATCAGTGGCCCTCGTTGGCTAATACGGCATGATTAGAGGGTTTTCTCCATAGTTACCCAAATGGAAATTGGTTTCTTTGGGGAAGTTATGACATATTCTGGAGGTTTTCTAATGATTTATTAGAATGTTTCTATTTTTAGAAACCTCATGTTACAAGATGATATTATATTTGTACTTTATGTTATAATTCATTATTTTATATTAAAGTGAAAATATAATATATTAAAAGGGAAAAATAATAATAACATATTATGATTTTTCTAGAAGCTTCCCAAATGAAGGAAAGAAAGAAAAAAGTATAAAGGGAGGTGTGGGCTGCCATTATGAATCATCCTAATTTGATGTTGTCTTTGTTGTGGTATGCTGGTGGAGCCTAGAATTTCCTACAGTGAATCAATTTATCTTTGGGAGTGATAACTCCCATTGATATCATCACTGAGGGAGTGAAATATCTCTTGAAGGGTTGCATTTGGAGGTGATATTTTAGTCATCTCAATTGGAGCAAAATTTGTGGCCATTGCCCAATTTTGGAGAAATCGATTTGGTGAATTTGTGGAGGTTGCATAGTTATCATTTGGTGTTGGTTTCTATATAGCTTGGCATCGATTTTCCTTGGTTAAGAGAGTAGAATGCATTGTAGAGAAATCTGATATAAAAATCAGATATTTACAGTCAAGGAAGGATGCCATTGGGAGGTACATTTTTGCTTGTGGGGGTTCCAATTTGCATCAATTCTCTGCTTGGCTTGGTGTGCCCACTTCCTTGGAGTATGGAGATGATATTAGATGCTTGATATAGTGCATATTATTTTAAATTTTAGATCATACCAGAATAGGGGTGGCTATCTTGGAAAATTTGATTTGGCTGGGGAGATCATCCTTTCACTTAGAAATTACTTGCTCTTTCATCTACTCTCAAGGGCACCTCAATCCCACTAGGGTTTATTGCATACAATTCATCCTTTAGTATAGTTTATATTTGTAGTTGTAGGTGTGCATCCTTCATACCAGCATACTATATAATTGTAATTTCTTGTTTATGCCAAGAGTCTTGGCTAGTCTAGTAGAGCATTGTATCAAATTATTAATACAAATAAGAATCGCAAGTTGCTGGTCATTTGTAGTTATCTTTTGAGCATTTGAATTGAGATAGTAGATTACATGACAATTGTTTGACTAAGTGTCTATTGGCAGTAGGTGATTAGTTTGTTTTGTGAATTCATCTAATTGCATAGAAAAGAATTAAAAAAAGAATTCATTCTTGCATCTAGAACTTAGCATTGTCATTCTTGCATTGTTCTATAAACACTTGAATCTTTAATCCATAATAATTTAAACAAATCATCAAAACTGTGACAAAAACCAACAAGAAGCACTTTGCTTACAAAGTGTTTGAAAAAAATTAGAAGAAATCAAATTGAGACAATTAAGGGCAGATTGTGCAAGGATTGTTATAGTGATATTAAATCCTTGATCCTGCCATTCTGGAGGGTTAAAATATCACATGAGAGGTCATCACATGTACTATACCCATAGAAGAGTAGAACATGAAGGGAATTGGGAAGAAGAAGACCCATTTATAGAGGTACCTTTGGCTAAAATGGGTGACAGAGCAGACATGGGTCCACATAGAGATGAGAGAAGAGATAATGATAGAAATGGTGATAGAGAAGTGACAGACACTCTAAGAGATTTATGAGTTAGTCAACAATAGGTAGCTGGGGCCTTACAGTAGTTGGTAAATACTTTACAATAGTTGAATTTACCTAGAAGATAACCTTAGGTCTAGGAAGATGATAAGAGTGTAGCTGGGTCCTGAAGAAGGAAAAGGGCACCCTCCGACACTGTAGATAGGCCTACTCAGCCCACATTCCTGAGAAATGACCCAGCTGAGGAGAATATTGAAGAGGTTGAGAATCCAACCTATGCTAATGCATACATGGATGCCCATGATGAATGGCAACAATTAACACCTGAATCACAAGGGCTTATGAATTTTATTGGTTTGTACAGTCAAGGATGGATTATTATAGGTCTTGACAAGAGAGAATACATAGGAATCAAAATAAGAAACTCTAGGATGCTACTAATAAGCTTACAATACCCATGTTTGACGGTAGTGACAAGACTATGGCAGACTCATGGATTCATAAGTTGGATACCTTCTTGGTTCTTCAACCCATGACAAAAGAAGAAGCTATCAAATATGCCACTTTGCATCTAGAGGGAGCAACACACGAATGGTGGTATCATGGACTAGTTACATCATAACACAGTCAGATCACATCTTACCAGGAGTTTGTGGATAGACTAATTGAGCATTTTGATAGGAAAGATCCAGAATCATACTTCAAGGATTTGACCCAACTCAAGCAAGTTGGTAGTTTGGAAATCTATATTGGAGACTTCCAAAAATTATTAGTAATGGTGCCCAACATCTTAGAGAGATGATTGGTGGTGTTATTCATTAAGGGGTTATTGGAGCCTATGCAAGGATGGATTAAAGCATTTGATCTACCCACACTTCAGGAGGTAATGAATAAGGCTAGGAGCATGAAACTTGCAGCCCCACAAAGCAAGTACTCATTAAAGGGATCTTCTTCATATCTAAACAACAAATCTTTCTCTAAAAATTAGAACAAACTCAATTTTAAGGGTAAATCATTAGCACCTCTAGATAAGGATACACTTAATGATTTACACAAAAAGAAGTTATGTTTCTACTATAAGGGGCCCCATGATGCAAACCATGATTGTCCCTTAAGACATAAAGGAAAAGATAATAGAGTGATGTGGGCATATTATGAGGACTCTGAGTCAGAGAAATTAGATCAGCAATCTGATCCTGAGGATTTAGGTACAGAGCATAAGGAAGAGAAGCATAAAAGAGAAGGAGAACATGAAGGGGTAGCAAGGAAAATTGATATGTACATCACTAGCATCCAGAAAGAGGGATCATTTAGAATGCGTGGAGTTCTAGCAAGGAAAAATATTATCACTCTTCTTGACACAGGGGAAACTCATAATTTTATTGATGCCTGATTGGTTGAGAGGCATGGAATTAGGACAGAGGAATTTGAGGGAATAAGAGTTAAGGTGGCAGATGGTTATACCCTCAAGTGTAAAAGGAGGATATCAAATTTGCCTATGTGTTTGAATAACTATGAGTTTAAGCTTGATATCTATGTGGTAAATATGGGTGATACAGATATGGTACTTGGCATGAGATGGTTACATGACATAGGGAAATTCACCCTGGATCTCAGAGAGATGGAAATGACATTTTAGGTAGATGGAAAAACTCATGTCCTCAAGGCTATTCGAGATTCTAGTTTTAGGATGATTTCTTTCAGGAAGATGGAGAGACTTATTATGCATGACATGGTTGACTGGGTAGCTAAGTGTGTTTCGATACTTACATAGGATGAGTAGCAGAAGCCAGTTTATCATCTAGACATTCAAGAGTTAGGAATTAAGCACACTCAAGGATTCAGTGATATTCCACCAGGAAGACCACCAAATAGGGATTGAGCATATCATTGACTTAGAGGAGGGTGTTAAGCCCGTGATGGTCACCCCAAGAGGCTGAAGGATGAAATAGAGAAAACTATTAAGGAGTTGCTGGCCATGGGACACATTAGACCAAGTAAGTCACCTTTTGCATCATTAGTAGTCTTAGTCAAGAAAAGGGATGGTATATTCTGGATGTGTATTGATTATAGGCTCCTAAAATCAAGAACCGTTACCCCATCCCTCGAATTGATGAGTTGATAGATGAGTTACGTGGTTTTTTCTACTTCTCCAAAATTGACTTGAGGTCAGGGTATCATTAGATTTGTGTTAGGGAGTAGGATATACTAAAAGATGGCTTTCAAGTGCCATTGTGGACATTTAGAGTTCGTGGTTATGCCATTTGGGCTAACCAATACTTTGGTGACATTTCAGTCTATGATGGATAAGATCTTCCATTCGCAGTTAAGGAGGTATGTGTTGGTATTCTTTGATGATATCTTGGTATATAGTAGAACATGGGAGCATCACATTGCACATCTTGATGTGGTTTTGGGTATTCTTGGAGGTGAATCCTTGTATGCCAAGGAATCCAAGTGTGACTTGAGAATGACAAAATTAATGTATCTTAGGCACATCATCAGTGTTGAGGGGGTACATATGGACCCAAAAAAGATCAAGGCAATTGTTGAATGGCCCACTCCAGAGAACCTTACTCAGCTTAAAGAATTTTTGGGATTGTGTGGTTTCTACCATAGGTTTGTTAATGGATATTCACGACATGTAGTACCACTCACTAATTTGATGAAGAAAGGAGCATTTATTTGGACTCCTAAGGCATAGTATTATTTTGAGATGTTCAAACTAATTATGACTTCTTTCCTAGTTCTTGCATTGCCAAATTTATCCAATCCCTTTGAGTTATAGTGTGATGCATCAAGTGAGGGGATAGGTGTAGTCCTTATGCAGGACAAGCATCTGATTGATTTTGAGAGTTAGAAGCTTCACAGTCTAGAGAGAGGGTACAACATATATGACTAGGAGATGTTGGCCATCATGCATTCATTGGCCAAATTTAGGTAGTATTTGGTAGGCATCAAGTATGTGGTGAAAATAGACCATAACAGTTTGACGCATTTCTTTGGACAGAGAGATCTTAATGATTGACAATAGAAATGGGTCAGCAAGTTGCAGTCATATGATTTTGACATCTCCTTTGTCAAGGCGACACAGAATGTGGTTGTTGATGCTTTATCTCGATACCCACACTTGAGTTTTATGATAGGGATAGCAGATGATTGGTGACACTTGATAGTGGTAGAGTATGCCAAGGATAGTTGGGTTGCATGTATTGTTGAGGGGTCAATACAGGATGATAGATATATAATTATAAATATTTTAATCATTTATAAAGGAAGGATTTATTTAACCCCAGGATCAGAGATGAAGAACATTATTTTGAGGACCTTTCATGATACACCCATGGTAGGTCATCCTGGGTATTTCAAGACTTATAAGTAGATTCAGGAGAGGTTCACTTAGAAGGGCCTCAAATCAGATGTTCTATGATATGTCAGAGAGTGTCTTGTTTTTTATCAAAATAAATAGGAACACACATATCCATCAGGTTTACTTTAACCACTTTCGATTCTTGATAGGAAGTGGGAATGCTTATCTATGGATTTTATTACTGGATTACCCTGAGCCCAGGGACGGGATTGCATATATGTGGTTGTGGATCATTTGACTAAATATGCTCACTTCCTTCCAATCTTAGCTATGCAGGTGGAAAAATTATTCTTCCATGAGGTATTTAGGTTACATGGGTTACCTCAGAGCATAGTCAGTGATAGAGACAACTAGTTTATGAGTCATTTTTGGCAAGAGCTATTCAGTCTATGTGGGACAGAAGTCACTTCGAGTACTTGTTACCACCTACAGACTGATGGACAGATGGAGATTGTGAATAAATGGGTGGAAGGCTACCTCAGGAACTACATAGTAGGACAATAGAAGGGTTGGGTTAAGTGGTTATATTTATGTGAATATTGTTACAATACCACTTACCATCTCTCCATTCACATGACACCATTCATGACATTGTATGGGTATGATGCACCAAGCTTGCTGGATTTTTTATTTGGAGATAGTTGAGTGCCTAGTGCTGGTGATCTATTCTAGGAGAACTAGGACATTATGAGAGCATTGTAGGAAAACATACAGAAGGCCTAGAACCAACAAAAGTAGTATGCATATCATAATCAAGTTGAATGCTCATTTGAGGTTGGTGATATGGTGTATTTGATGCTAAAACCACACATAAAGTCTTCTCTTAAGAAAAGTAGAGCCAAGAAGCTTAAGCCATGATACTATAGGCCATTCAAGATTATCATGAGAGTGGGTGAGGTGGCTTATGAGTTGGAGTTGCCAGTCGATAGCAGAGTACATAATGTCTTCTATGTGTGTCATGCCTCAAGAAGGCGTTAGGACATCATGTGGTTCCTAACATGACTTTGCCACCCCTACATGATGAGGGGAAATTGATACTGGCATTTGAGGCCATCTTAGATGTTTGAAAGTGGACTATGTGAAGACGGGTCATCAAGGAATACTTAATTAAATGGAGGGACTTGCCAGTTGAGGATGCTACTTGGGAGAGTGAGGAGATTCTACAACATCTATATATGAGATTGCTTGGGGACAAGCAATTTCAAGAGGGGTGGACTGTAATGTCCCCTTCTAGTTAGACATTATACTTTTAACGTGATTAGCCTATCAGTGGCCCTCATAGGCTAATACACCATGGTTAGAGGGTTTTCTCTGCAATTACTCAAATGGCAGTTGGTTTCTTTGGGGAAGTTTTGACATATTCTAGAAGTTTTCTAATGATTTATTAGAATGTTCTATTTTTAGAAACCTCATGTTACAAGATGATTTTATATTTGTACTTTTTGTTATAATTCATTATTTTATATTAAAGTGCAAATATAATATATTAAAAGGGAAAAATAATAATAATATATTATGATGTTTCTAGAAGCTTCCTAAATGAAGGAAATAAAGCAAAAAGAATAAAGGGAGGTGTGGGATGCCATTATGAATCATCTCGATTTGTTGTTGTCTTTGTTGTGGTATGCTGGTGGAGCCTAGAGTTTCCTGTAGTGAATCAATTTTTCTTTGGGAGCAATAACTCCCATTGATAGCATAACTGAGGGAGTGAAATATCTCTTGAAGGGTTGTGCATTTGGAGGTGATATTTCAGTCATCTCAATTGGAGCAAAATTTGTGGCCATTGGCCAATTTTCGAGAAATTGATTTGGTGAATTTGTGAAGGTTGCATATCTATCTTTTGGTGTTGGTTTCTATATAGCTTGGCATCGATTTTCCTTGGTTAAGAGAGCAAATGGCATTGTAGAGAAATCTGACATAAAAATCAAATATTTATAGTCAAGGAAGGATGCCATTGGGAGGGACATTTTTGCTTGTGGGGGTTCCAATTTGCATCAATTCTCTACTTAGATTGGTGTGCCCACTTCCTTGGAGCATGGAGATGATATTAGATGCTTGAGATAGTACATATTTATTACATATTATTTTAAATTTGAGATTAGACTAGAAAAGGGGTGACTGGCTTGGAAAATTTGATTTGGTTTGGGAGATCATCCTTTCACTTGGAAATTGCTTGCTCCTTCATCTATTCTCAAGGGCGCATCAATCTCACTAGGGTTTATTGCATACAATTCATCCTTTAGTATAGTTTATATTTACAGTTGTAGGTGTGCATCCTTCATACCAGCATACCATCTAATTGTAATTTCTTGTTTATGCCAAGAGTCTTGGCTAGTCTAGTGGAGCATTATATCAAATCATCAATACAAATAAGAATCACAAGTTGCTGGTCATTTGTAGTTATCTTTTGATCATTTGAATTGAGATAGTAGGTTGCACGGAGACTATTCGACTAAATGTTCATTGGCTGTAGGTGATTAGTTTGCTTTGTGAATTCATCTAATTTAATAGAAAAGAACAAAAAAAGAGAAGTCATTCTTGCATCTAGAACTTAGCATTGTCATTCTTACATTGTTCTATAAACACTAGAAGATTTAATCCATTGTCATTCAAATAAATCATCAAAACTATGACAAAAACCAGCAAGAAGCAATTTGCTTACAAAGTGTTTGAAAAAAATTACAAGGCAGTAAATTGAGACAATTAAGGGTAGATTGGGCAAGGATTGTTACATCAATTATCCAACAATAGATTGAATTCTTTCATGAATGCCTTTCTCAACTTTGCCCAAGTATTTAGGTGTGTTTTGTCTTTTTCCACAAACTAATCATTTGCAACTCTTGTAAAGCTTTTAAGAGGTGGCCTATACTACTACCCCTTGTCTATCAGACCATTCATGCTTGAAATGGCAACACAAGTATTGCATCGATGAGTAAGGTTCTAGTTATCATCTCGCGTGATTTTAGGAATCTTTTGTTTATCACTTTTTTAGTGTTGGGATTGCCATATTATTATGCTATATTGGTAGTGGCCTTAATGGTCTCCCCCTTTTTCGAGTCAACTATCCTTGCCTAGTCTTCCTTTTGTCTTTTGGCCTACACACGTTGCTTCCTTTGCTAAAATCAAATGGGTTGTAAAAATGTCGATTCCCGATCAACATTGTTGGTCTCAATATCCAATTTGCATATTCCTAAGAAAAAGAGTGCAACCTCAACCCTAGGTAGCCACTTAGTATCCAACCTATCACAACCTCGGTCCTTCCCTCACCTTTACCATGGTCGAGCCTCTCCCCACCAATGAGTTCTATCTATGCTTTGTTCCCCTTTGTTGATATTCATCCTAATATCTGAATGATGCCTTCTATCCTTGATAGTTCTCTCGCCATCCTTTCTAATCCCAAATGGTACTCCCAGTGCTTACTCTACTATCCTCGATGTTATTCTTGTGGTTGGTTTTGTCAATTGAAATATTCTCCATCATGAAGTCTCTACTCAAAATTCCCATTGCTCGCTTCTATATTGCTAGTTGGGGTTATAAAAAATTTCTTTCTTCCAAGTTCACACACCATCAAGGACGTTGGTTCCCTTTATATCTTGGTCTTTAATGATATTTTCCATTTCTCTCTGTTCAATCCTTTCCGATCTCCAAGAATAAGTGCCTTTTGTGGACTTCTCTTGAGTATGGGTATGAGGCAATCCCTATATGTTATGAACTTAAAGTTCATAAAATCCCAACAATGTCATTTCATTTATATTTATTCCTCTTTTTCTCTCTTATCAAAGTCTTTATAACCTTTGTGAATGCATTCCTTTGCATTGCTTCTTTGCCTCTTGAGCTAGTAGTGAGCCAGATAGATTGGTAGATCGACAAGCACACACTCAACATATTCATTTCACATGAGGTTGTCCACATACCACCATGTTTGCTAAGGTAGTTTGTGCATCTTATACTTCATGTGGAAATTTTAGTTGCGACAATGTTCTAAATTGAGTTAAAACTCATTCCATCTCTTCCTCCTTTTTGGAGTCTTCGCTCACATCCATGTAACATCCTTGAATTTTATTGTTCATTTGTTTTTGTTTTGTTTGTCAATCTATACTACTCACACAACATGTGTCTATGGTGAACTAGTATGAATACTCAACATTTTGATGCACTAGAGTTTCACACATAGATTGATGGCTGGGATTCATGATTGGCTGTGATTCATGATCATCACATCACATAACATGATATGATTCATTTATAATATTAAACTTTACTTTATTCCTTTATTCATCAACCCTGTTCAATTCCTATATATTCTTTTCCAAGTTGTGCTCTTAACAATGTTAAATGGGCATCCTTGAAGGGGCATATATTTCCTAGCTGTTTTCGTTCTGTCCTTAATTATCTTACAAGCTATTTGAGAGGAAGATGTTTGACTTGCTAGGAAAATATTGAAAGATTTTCAAGTTAATTTTTTTTTGAATGCTAAGATTAACATGCCACATATTTTTTATTTATTATAGTTAACACTGCATCTAAAATTCATTTTTTTGGTTACCTTTGGTACATGGTATTTTCAATTCACATTGGTGTAACGATAATGTCTATTTTGTATGGATGCAGCTCATAGCTTCTTTTAATCAACATCTTTTTGTTCAAATAAGGGTATGCATCTTATCCTTGTTATTTCTACTAAGTTTTTTGTGGATTTCATGTGACAACATTATACTTTCGTGAACATCTTGTTATATAAGGAGGGATTTCCTTAGCCACCTTATTATCTGGACTATTTTAACCTAGTTGTAAATTTCTGTTCCATCGACATGCCTTATTCAGTTGAGGACAATTACATTTTTTTTTCCTTTCTTTTCTTGGAAAGGAAAGTCAATTCTTCATACAGGATAAACAAGTTTTAAACATTTATCTATTTGAGCCTGTTGAGCGAAACTGATTATTCTCATGTTCTATATTTTTACTTTGACTAATGATAGTTTTGAAAGCGTTAGCTGGTATCTTGAACTCTAAGGGGGCAATATTGTGTTACAACTAGATCTTGAATGTTTAGCAGAACCTAAGGATTCTCAAGAACTCTTTCACTGTATCTGAAGCTTGTGTTTTTGAACTTTATTTTTGCAACTGTCTCTAAAGTTCTTTACTAATCAATGACAAGCTTTAAGCTGAATAAGAAAACGTATTCTTAAACAGTCATTTTCTCTACTTTATTTAACCCATAGACACAAGCTACTGTGTTCAAAATATGGTTTCTAACATCCAAAATAGGCTTCTTATGTCAGTCTGAAGAGAAGATTTCTAAATCTTCTTTTGGACTAGGAGTTGTAATTTACATTAAAATTCGTAAGTGAAAGTACATAAAGTTAAATTAGATTTTTGTGAATCCTTCTGAGGTCTTAAATTCTGTCAAATATTCCCCTGAGCCATTCTCGAATTTCTGATGTCGTCCAGGTTAAGAATCCTTTTGATGGAGATTCAGTTGTGATTACAAATTTTATTGACCTGGGTTTTGAAATTCATTCAAGGTAAACAAGTAGAATTAAGATTCTACTACAAGGCAAACAAATAGAATTAAGGTTCAACTACGAGCTCATATTCCATTCAATAGCAACATCTGGAATTTTTCATACTATAAATATTTGGGACTATTGCCAGGATCAATGGAGAAGAATTGCATGTGACTCAAGGAGAATCAAACATTCAGGTTACTGCATCATGGTAGGCTAACACAAATATCTTGTTAAAGGTAAATATTTGCAGATACACGTGTTTTCTGTGGGGATGTGAACCGAACTTTGATTACAATGTCATTATTTGTGTCCCATATCCACAATTCATGGATGGAATAAACATTTCATTGGTTTAGTATATTAAATGTACAATACCTATTCTTTCTCAATGCATGCATGAAAAACTGAAGGATTTACTTATTTTTCACAGGAAAAATTAGGTTCAGTAAGCTCAGCTGGAGCATTGACATTCAAATCATGGTGGCAACCATCCATTGCATTTAGTTTTGCATATATGTATTGTGAAGTTACACCCATAATTGTAGCTGAAATTGCCATAAATTTCAAATGCTGATTGTGTATATCAGTTAGACACATATATGAGTTCTAGAGAAATGAAATAGGAGTTAGACACATATATGTGAGTACTAAGGAAATGAAATTGGACACACAATAGGTTTTTTTATCGAATTGAAATTGAATGGGGTGAGGATGGATCATTTGTGCTAAGTACTTAAATTTCTTCAAAGTTTGAATAGGGGAAATTTTGGTCTGTTTTCCACATGCACTTTGAATACAGTTTAATAATTCATCCTTTTAGCATCTGATTAAATGAATTTGGACACTTTGGCCTTCAAGTCTCAATCATGATATATGTTAGATCTCGATGCTTTGTTTTCTTACAAAGTGAGATTTGTTAGATCTCGATGCTTTGTTTTCTTACAAAGTGAGATTTGGTAGTAATCCAAGAACTAAACGTTGTTGGTATGTTGTATGAAATTATTTTAATATACTAAAAAGGATTTGTGAATCGATTTTGTTTCTTTGGTTGCAGTTATAAGAGATCATCTTTATGGAAAACCAAAGTGTAGCTTTGGGGTTCATATTGACAATTTGAGGGAAGCAAGGTGAGATTTAAGTCTTTAACTATCAAAGTTTTCATTGCTTTATAACATGATTTCCATTGTTGTTTTTTGATGCAATTGTTCACTGTCAAAGTTTTATTCATATGAGAGACACTATGAATCACATTTTATGTCTAATTCTTATTTTAGAGAGTAGTTCAATGTTGTGCAAAGTGAAGTAACAAAACCCATTGTGCCTATTACTGGATCAAACAAAGAAAAAGTTCAAAATATAAGAATTGAGGAGGGCTCAAGGAACCTTTGCAATGAACATCCATCCACACAACAATGCTCAAATTATAGAAAGTGATTCACCAATAACAAAACATTGTATTACACTAAAGAAATATACAATGTACATGTGTGTGCAACCAATAATTGTTGCACTAGAATAGAACTCTCTAATAGACCACATCTCTATCAGTTCTGGAGATGACTTTAAGCTCCAATCTAACTATTCACAAGGACACAAAGGGTCCTTATATTGGAAAAGCAAGAGGTGAATGAGAGGTTACTATTGGTTGAGTGAAAGGTGGGATAAGACCATTTCCCAAATTACAACTCACCCTTTTCATACGTGAAGATAACTGCCACTTAAATGTGCATAGAAACGATGTTGTGCAGATAATACATTACACCTTGGTAACACATTCACCTAAGGTGGACTTCACATCAAGTTTGAATATGATACACACCAACACCCCTCTGAAGATCAGTGTAGCTGATGTGGTAAAAAAGAAGAATTCTTATGCTCATAAGTATGGGTCCAAACAACTAGGCCTAATAAGGTACACATGTATAATAACAGAGCAAAGGAATAATGAAGTTGTCAATATAGATGACTACCAGATTTAATGAAGACTCCAACAAAATCAAGAAGGAAATAGAAGTAGCTCCCATGAATCTCGTTGTGAGAACAAGAGTGACTATTGTTACATGTTCCATTTGAGTGGTATGCATGGTGAAAACCAAAAAGGATTGGATTTAAAAATTTATAAATGTTTTAAAACCCAAGTTTGACTTGATTACAATTTTGACATTGAAAATATGCATAATGATTTTGAAAACTGTAGAAGGGTTGGCACAAAAATGCTTTGGCATGAAAACAACTAGCCTCAGCATCTACTAAGAACAATCCCAAGATACATAACATACTCGAATAACCAAGGAAACATTCACAATACACAACACCGCCTGCCTTCTGTCATCCCCTACCCTTCCTCCCTCCATAATGTTGACTAGGGAGTGAAGACAAAGCAACTATGAATATCTCCTCAAAAGTGTCAATGTGGTAGGTGTGAAGAAAAATCAATATAAAATCTTTAAATAAGAGTGCCTAATATGCCACATGAAAGTACTCAACAACTAAAATTTAAAAGGGTGCGTAAAATAAGGCACACACACATTAATGTAAACATAACAAACCATTATGACACTTTATAAATTAGTTCAAGTACAAAATACATCAAAAAATTCCACTCAAAAAATGTATAAAGTATTGAAGATTCATCCCCTCTGAAAATGAGGTGTCACCTATACTCAATGCTAAACAGTATGACTCACAATTTACAAAATAGGCCATTATGTTATAAAAAATTCAAAATCAATACAAAAATAATTTTATGTTACAACTGCTAAGAACATGAAAAAATATTCCCTTTCAAAAAAAATGTAAATCTGAGTTATTAGTCAAAAGTTATGGCCCCAAAAGGTTCAAAATACATAATATGGTTAGCAAATCATGGAAAAAAATACAAATTCTGGAAATATGAGTTATCAAAATTGAAAAAATAACTCTACCACTATGTAAATCTCAAAAATATAGCCAAGGTGTAAAAAAATCACGTCTCCAATATTTACGGATTAAAAGATATGAGCCATAAAGTCGAACACTCTAAAAACAAGGCTTAATGGTGAGGTTACCATTGGGGGTTGAATTCACCGAGTAGGTGGTCACATGGCAGACCTGGTTTGTCGCTAAAGTAAACATCTAGTGGTTATCTAATGAAAGTTAAACATAGTGGTCACATGCTACGATCTGTGTGGTAGTTAGCAGACAAATAGTTAGTGTGATCTCTTTGGTATTCCATTACATAGAACAACAACTTCAAATTTATGCCACGACAACATTGATAGTCCAAAATTATGAAAAAGAGGACTTTTTGGAGAGCTCTCAAAATTAATAATTTAATGAAAATTTTTTTAACAAATGTTTTTGTAAAAAAAGACAAAAAATCCATTGTCTTCTCCGCTGCTCCTTGCTTGTCCTACAAATCTAAATTTTCAAAATTTCATAGAAAATCATGAAATGCTCTAAAAATCTGATTTTTTTCTTCTAAATTTGTATTTTTTTGAGTTTATTTCATGAAAACACTAAATTATATCCTATTTTTTTATTTTTTTTCAAAAAAAAAAACTCCAAAAAGACCCTAAAATAGCAATTTTGGCTCAAAAAACTAATTATGGGCTTGGGATGAAGCATGAGAATGTTGGGATTGATGAAGATGTAGAAATTCACAACTCAAAATTCCTACAATAGGAATTTTAGATCCACCAAAAACATTAAAAAACTAAATTAGGTATAAATCTCTTCATAAAAGCTCTTATCCATTCAAATTTGCAAGCAATAATGCAGATAAATTTGAAGAAAAAATTGGATTTGAGATTATTTCAAGATGGATATTACAAATTTGGCTCTGGTACCATATAGGGATTGAGGAGGACCTAGGAAAACTCTACAATGAACATCCATCCACACAACAATGCTCAAATTATAGAAGGAGATTCACCAATAATAGAACATTGTATTACAATAATGAATTATAGAATGTACATATGTGTGCAACCAACAATGGTTGTACTAGAATAGAACTCTTAAACATAATACATCTCCACCAGCTCTATAGATGACTTTAAGCTCCAAAACAACTTTCCACAAGGACACAAAGGGTCCTTATATAAGAAAAAGAAGAGGTGGAAGAGAGATTATTATTGGTCGAGTGAAAGGTGGGATAAGATCATTCCCTAAGTTATAGTTCACCCTTGTCACACATGTGAGGATAACTACCACTTAAATTTTCATATAAACAATATTGTGGACATAATACACCACACCTTGGGAACACATGTACCTAAGGTGGACTTCACATCAAGTGTGAATATGACACACACAAACATAGAAGTCACAATTCACAATCTTGCAAAAATATTGGTGATTTTTAAATCATCAAACATTTAAGACTTCTCTTATGGATATCTTGAATTGTTATATGTTCCCATATTTTAAGTTGGGATGTATAGCATAATTTTAAAATATTCATAAATTACTGTGATTTTTACCTACTATATAGGTTTTTGATTAGAATGACTTGGTATCAGGATCATAAATCTTATTCATGTTGTAGAGAGGGGTTTTTTATTTCTCTCACAATTTGAATGGTTGTATTGATTCCTAAGTTTTATGATATTTTGTTCACCTTATTATAAATCATCAATGAACTTGGTCAATATTCGATGTCGTGCATAGATGATGTTTGTCAACTTGTCATGCTATACAATTAATGTACAATCTCAGTTATAATGTTGTTTGTAAGTAGATGGGAATTCTCAACTTGTCCTGCTACATGCTTAAATCTACAACCTTAGTTATGGGGGAAATTTTATATAAGTATGTGGTTATTTAAGAATGAAAAAATATTGAAAGTAAAATTTTCAATTTTACCAAAGTTGTCAATTAATTGGTGAATTCTCCTATTAATCAATGTTTTGGACTTCGCAAAAAACAATTCTCGAGAAATTGCCCAAGTTTTGAAAAAAAAGGGGAAATCTTGAAAAAAATCCAATTATTCCATTACTAAATGAATTAAATTTTACCATAATATAGAAGCACACAATATAATGATCGGGTACACAATACCCAAATATATTTTCAAACTCAAAGATAAATTGATCTTTCATTTTCATGTACATTTAAGGATATCATTATCCTTTATATACACAATTGATATTAACCCCAATAACTCATTAACATAGCCATTGTAGTGAACTATTTTAACGTTTACACTCTTCCCAAAAATTCTACATGTTAATAACTTAGGGGACTACCAGTTAATTTTTACACACTAGCACTTCCCCCTAAACTTGACTTGAGTAGACAAGATGTAATTTTTTCACACTCACATTCTCCTTAACCTTGACTTGAGGACACAAGATTGAAATGTCTCTTTACAAAGTATTCCTCATTAATGTCAACTTTCCCAATCACAACATATCTCCCAAACAATGGAGTAGAATAGATTTTGAAACCAACATGACTTGACTATGATGCATAATAAGCAAGAGTTGAAGATTAAACAATGCACCAAAAATGGTGCATGTGTGACATAAGATGGCTAACTTCAAAGATGGGCTCAAGTGGAAGTATTAGATTATTTTTAAAAAATATAAAAGGAAGCGATCCCCATTAAAAAATATATTTGTTTGATAAAAGAAGCAAAGACATTGAAAGTTTCTTCTAGAAAAAAATCCTCTCTTTGCAACATGCTAATTAGTACTTAGCCAAAAGCCTATGTGGGGTTTTCTACTATTTTTTTTCCAAGCTCCTATATGTTTGGATGAGGAAGACATATAAGGATGAATGCAACATCAATTTACATTAGAGGAAAGAAACATCCATCTTTTGAATTTATTTTCATGAGGCTCTCAAGCACAACTAAGCTCTCATTATCATATCTAGGGATGATTTCATATTCCTGGCCACCTTAACTAAGCCTTGTCTTTGTCCTTCCCAACCCACTTGGGTATATTCCTTAAGAAACCTCCATGCACTTTTGTCATCCTTGGCTTCCCATGAATACACCAATTACTCGCATTCATGTTCAAGAAATCTATGGCAATATGAACCAAAGTTTTAGTCACTTCAAACCACCCAAAATAAAAACCACTCTGAATTGAATTGATTGTGAAAAAGTAATTCAAATTTAGCTGGTTAGGTTGATAAATTATACTTCATAGTTAATGAGACTAAATAAGAGCTTAAGACCTATTTTTAACCTTATTAAGATCAAATTGGTGAAGTCAAAAATACAAGGTCATATTCAAAGTAGGGGAAATAGTTGCACTAGGGCTAAGAAATGATTTAAATATTTTGGAGCCTCACATTTGGAAGAATTGGTCAAAAGTGAGAATTTTGACTGTAGTTGAACTTGTTGATAGTTTTGATGTAGTCAAAACCATAGTTTTAAAACTTGTACTTGGCAACCAAAAATTTTGACCCATACTCGAGACCTAACAATTACTCAACAAATTTATTGCTATAGTAAAAAAGTTATAAACTTATAAAATAAATTGAAATAACATGTAGAACACAAAAAAATGAATTGATTTTAGAGAATCCATAAGCATGTTTTCTATTAGTTTTTGACCAAATAAGAGTACAGTGCTCATAAACTTATCATTAATGCACCATAAATCATCTCCAACTCCTCTATTGCATCGTGGAAGAAGGTAAAGTTTCATGCTTTAAATCATCGTCCATAAACATATTGTCTAAATCCTTACCAACCCCTCTTGATGCCTCTACTTCCCTTGCTGCTATCACTTCCTCTACTTCCCTTGCCGCTATTTCTTCCTTTGCTTCCCTCTCCAAATTTGACACCTCTTATCTGTAAACATGGGTTCATGTTGCCCATCCTTAGACTCAACAATCCAATTTACGTATAGATAAATATCATCCAAGTCAATTTCTTTGTGATTATATTTCCCTTCCACTTATCTCACATGAAGATAAATATTATACCGCACAAATACAGGTCATTGAGACATTGTGTTATCAATTTTTTGTGGTTCTTTATGTGAATGGCCTCAAACATGCTCCAATTTCATTCACATCCAAAAGTGTTACTTGGCTAGGACAAAATGTAGATGGCCAACTTTTCAAGATTTGATGTTTTTGCATAGTAATCTGCCCACAACAAATTTGTAAATATTATATTTATTACTTTGTAAGTCAACTAGTTGTGCATTTATAAAGAAGTAACAAGACTGCAATCAAAGTATTCAATTTGAATTTTGTTTTTATGAGGTAATGGGTAGTTCTCCTTCAAATGCATAGTGGTGAAGAAAAGAGCCTCCCCTTTGTAGTCTTGTAATTCCTTAACTCATTGACAATTATGTCTCTAGTGGACTCATCAGGGATTGTTTTCTCTATTTTGTTTAGGCCACCCATGACCTACTCATCAGCCCTGAATGAATCAACGAAGAAAAAATTTGGGTTCAAGTAGTAGTTATTACATGTATATGTCAATGGAGTTGTTTGTTCCATATCTAATCAATTAGGCACCAAATGGGGATGATTATATATATTTTGATTTTTCCCATAATAATTTGTTGTGACCTCTTTGGCCCTGTCCATGGCCTCATACAAATACTCAATGGGATTTTTTCTCCATCCACTAACCATAGAAGTCTAACCATAAGCTCTAACAGGTAAGAGAAAATAACATACAATTTAAAATTAAGAGGAATTTGAACTTGAAAAATTATAATAGTTAAGTCTAAAGTTACCTTGATGACCTCATCTATGGTCTTTGTAAACACATTATAAAAAATGGTCGTCACGACTCTTTCCTCTTCGACCTTCCTAATATATGGAGACTCCAACCACCGTGAGGCTATAATATGATGAAGTTTGTGGTGAATCATGTGGTTCATAGTCACACAAGCTCCTTTTTGTTGGTGTGCTTTTTTATCAAGCTTAGCACCCAATTATGACTGTAGATTATTTTATGATATTCATTGCCTCTTCAATTACATTTTTTATGAATGGCATCTTCCCTATGTCCTCAAGTAGGATATTAATGTAATGGGCTAAAAAATATTCCAAAAAAGTGAAGGATGTCACTCCTCAAGAAGTTTCTTCATTGCTACATACATTGTTAGTCAACTTGGATGATGTTGTCCACACCCACTTCCATGACCACCTCCTGCAACATATCACACAAAGTGTTAGTATTTTTCACTTGGTGGGAGGCATCAATAGACTTCAAGAACACCAAGTTCTCATTTAAAGCCACTATAAAGTTAATCAAGGTGCAGTTCCTTCCATCTATCCACCCATTAGATAAAATGCTACATCCCTTTTTATGCCATTTTTTTTTTGTTCATCTACATTTATTTGTGTATTTTTTACAACATCCTCCAAAAATGGGCATCTCAAATCATGAGGAACAGGGGCCTTGAACTCATTTCCAGTAGTGGTCATTGCAGTCACTAAATTTTCCAAGTGTAGGTTTTTGTCCACATTGAATAGAGTGTTGTTGTAGTACTAGAGGTTTTCCACAACCACCCTTGCTTCATTATATAATTCCCTATTCCAAGCTTTACCTTTGAGTGAAAATAGTTCCCCAAGGGTATTTTGAGGAATAAAAAAACATGTCCAAATGAATCTAAATTATCTCTAGTAGATGAGCCTTGTCTCCAAACTACTATTGAGGCAACAAAAGAGTTAGAGGATCCTAACTCATTAGAATCAAATGTGGTTGCCCCTATTCATCATGATCACAAGTGCTTCGGAAATCCTCTTTTTTATTTTTTATCCTCGTAAGTAGTAAGGACAAAAGCCATCTCTCTTTGATCCTCAGGGGATGTTTTATCACACAGATGCACATCATTCCTTGGAATCTATGTTATGTGGTATTTGAAGCAATTGACACCTCCACTTATCTTAAGCTCACATTATTGCATATGATGAAGTTGTTCTGTGGATCATCGTAACAATGATTCTATGTAGGGTCATCAAAATTATTAGCCCTGTGGGTTCTAGATGCTATTTTTGAAGTTGAAAACATAAAAGTTGAAACCCTATAAAACAATCATAAAAATAAATAAATTAGAACCTTAGATTTTAGCAACCGAAAGCCTAGAAGTAGGAAGAAAATAAGAAAATATTTAAAAAAATTAAACCCTAAAATTTAAATACAGCTAATCTTCTTACCTCTCAGTGGTAGCTTTTAGATAGTGACTATTTTTTATTCCTTTTGTCTCTTTAACAAATTGTGGATGTAATAATATGTATAGATTTTGCCTTTTAGATAGTTTTTGGTGTTAACCTATTTACCAAAATGCATAAGAGATGTACATTTGGCTATCAAATTTATGATAATGTTAAGTTTGAGGGGTTTTTACTCCACTTTTTGGTAAAGTTGGGATGCATCTTTGGACATCTGGTCACAAAATGCAAAGAAATGCAACATCTTCCCTAAGGAAGTCATATTTGTCTATTGAGATTTCTCCAATCTCTATCTCAAAACCTTCGAGCACCCCATAATTCATAATTATAGGTTATGATTCTTAGATCTATACGTGATGGATGTACTTGCATGTTGTGATTCTTTTGGCAATAGAAACTTGCAGAACGAAAAATTGTGAGCTATTAAAAACTAGTAGAAAGTTAGATTTTGAAGCTATTAAAGAGATCGAAAGTCTACAAAGATATGTTATATGATGTGTTGTGTGATACAACTCTTCCTAGTGATACAAAACCAACATCATAGTATTTTATCATGAATACAATCAAATATATTGATAACTTCTTCACCTTCAATAAGGAAGACTTACCTCCTAAGCATATCATATACCAATATCTAACACTATTCATTCAAAATAAGGTCCATGGAAAGGTAATCAAGAGCATGTTGGTCAACAATAGTTCATGGATGAATATTTTTAGCTCTATAAGCTTACAACAATTGGGTATCAATATGAACAACATTAAAAAATCAGAGTAGAATATCTAGGGATTTCATAATACTTGTCAAACACTTGGAGCTATCACAATGTATTTATTATTAGGTCCTAAGATAGTGCCTACTTTTTTTCAAGCAATGCCAAACCAATTACACTATAAATTAATTTTTGGGAGCCCTTGGATTCATTCCATGGAGGTTTTAACTTATACATTCCATAGATGTATCAAATTTATAGATGATAGATACTAGTAACTATTCCATCGGATCATACCCCCTTCAAATATTTCAAGGTGAATTAATCACAATATAAGGATCGTTATGGTATTCGACCTACACAATCCATCACACTTGATCAAATGCATACATATGAGGTATGTTTAAATTATAGAACATGAAAATTTTCCAATAATGAGCATTAAATAAAATACATATAAATAATTACCAGTTACTATATAATAAGAGGAGAAAATCTTAGATCTCCCTCTTTTTGGCCAATTTAGAAGATCATAACTACATAATTATAGATTGGTATGATAGAGATGATGATATGTAAGATCTAGTAGATGTTGTGTAAGATAAATTTTAATCATATTAATCCAAAATAATACATATCTCATACTCTATTCACATGTGTGGGAGTTGAAACATATTGAGATAATATTCCAAGGACAAAAAAAAGGCTTTGGTTCAAGATAATCAACATAATAAAAGAGAAAACACTTATGGAAATATAAACTCACAACAACAATAAGAGTAGATTCAATATTTGTTTCTAGGGTTTACATCATTTGAAGCCAAAATTTGACATACATACAACACTTAACATTGTAAAATCAATGTTACATCTTTAAGGAACAATTGCAAGTAGAACAAAGGGAACAATTAGAAATAGACAAATTATCAAAAGAATAAATGAAAAAGAATGATTGCAAACATAAAATTTATAACAAGGTTACAAAAAGAGAAAATACAAAAGGAAGAAGTATAAAAGGACAAGTTAATACAAGAACAAGCATTAAATTGGAAGTTTAAAAAACAAATGCAAGATAAGAAAGCAATCATAGCCATTAAAGGGTTTCTCAAAAAAAAAAATCAAAATAAAGACATACCAATTAAGGTTAATGTGTTTCCAAAAGAGGCAACTAAACAGTGTTCTTCATATCTATAACCTTTGATTCGTAGTCTTCACATTGATGGAAATAAATGTATCAAGGTCAATATTTCATCTTTTCAAGAAGCCAATATATGTAACATGACATTTCTCTGATCTCTTGGGTATGACTGACAACACTTGGGTAATATTGATAGGCTTCAATGTTGTATTGGATCTATTGAACTGCTAGTCACACTAAGATAAAAAAAAAACATGTTCTGTTATATTTCACATTAACCCTAACTTGGATCAATGCAATGCAAAATTCTGAAAATCATTACTGAGAGCAATGGGGAAAAAAGTGGGTAAATATCATGACTACATCACATATGATCATGAAGTTTCCATGATTGAAATCTTAAGTGAGGATGAATCCATTAAGCAAGAGTAAAAAAACAAAAATACTTCTTCATCTAGAATTTCAAGCAACGAAATGACTATAATCATAGTAGAATCACATGATGACATAGATTTAGAAAATCAAAAGAATTCAAAAAATTCAATAACACATTCTAATGCAGTTGGATTTACATATACATATACAAACAATGATCTAAGTGGCATATCATAATTACAAAAGCAAGATGATGATTATGATTTTGTATATGATTGGTACAACACTCCTAATGACATATGACCTATATAAAAACATCCCATCTCAATTGTTGTCTTAACACAAAATTTAGACAATGATTACATATGTTATGCAGAAATTCCACACGAATGTCCTATTGACCAATTCATTGGTTAAGCTCAATAATTTCCACTATATATAGATTCTTCATATCTATACATATTATTAATCCTTATATCTTGGCATACATGTGTTCATTTTCGCTTACACGGACCTTTCTTCTATCCCTTGGCATTGATTTATTTGTCCTTTGCCTTTTGATTGTATATCTTGATCTGAACATCTATAACACTTCTAATGCATATATTTTATGGCATGTTACTTGCTCATTCTTTCATATTGAAACATACTTCAACTTCTATTTGAGATTACATGATTGCATATTGTTATTTATATATAATATATGAGCACACATTTATTATTTCCCACTGAGGGCACAAATTATTAACTCCACATAAGATATTGAGCTAAATTGTTGTGATATACATATTAAGTGGAGGCATAATGCTTTCTTTCACTTTCTCCAAATTTCCATGTTATTACATCTAGTGCGCACTATGCCTTGACACATGTTACATATTGTTTAGATACATCCCTTTCATATATTTTCAAATCCCTTATATTTAAAAATATGCAAAAAACATTAAAATATTCCAAAAATACAAAAAACATTCAAATTTTTTTTTAAATAATAACCAAGACATGAACATGACATGAATTTCTAGTTTATTTTAGATATGTTATTTATTACATATTTTGGTAGACATCATATTCCATTTTTATAAACACACATGAATTTCATGAAGTATATGAGTGTGATGCAATACATACATATCTACATGGTTTCTTAGTTGTTGTAATACATTATACCCAATGACATTGTCTATGCTATAGACATCAATCTATAGGATATATTATTAATAGGCTATCTCTTTCTATAACCTCTTTACCATTTCTAGATACATATCTTACAAGTGTCTTGATATTTGTTTATATCTTACATTGTGTTAAATGGATATGTTACTTTGATATATATGGATGGAATAGCCTAGTTTTCATTTCTTCTATGCTCATTTGATGTTACTTTCTCATATGACATGCTAGACATTTCTTGATTACTATGTGTATCCCTTATCCTTTGTGTGGAAAAATTGCTCAAACATCTTTATGATATTTTTTTTGGTATGTGAGACATTTGAACATTTCTATTTATTAAGTCGTCTGGCCCTATGTTTGCTTGTATGTGTGTCATTTAAGCATGCCTATTTTTTGTGATATTATTAATGTCCTTTGCATGTGTCAATTGCCCTTGTTTGTTGTGACATATTCATTTCCATTGTATGCAACCTTTGGACTTATTAAATTGTATTGTATGACATTGTGTGTTGTGCTTGTTGTGACTTCTGAGTTTGATTAGTGGATAATACATATCATGCAATTTTATTCCATAGTATAATTCAAATATAGTTACTTCATCACATACCTCATTACTATATTTATCTATAAATTATACTAGTATGCCTCACATTCAATATGTTACATACATGCTTCAATGAAAATTACATTATTATGATGACATAATACTATATGATTATATATTTATTATAAGATATAGTTAAATATTTATTTGAGATAAGTGAATTTCATGATACATCCCTTATGTCAAGAGGGGGGAATCAAAATGGGATTGTCTTAGATAACCAAGCCTCCATGAATATATACAAACATACAAAAAATAGATTTGGGATATAATACATGTTTCAAATACTAAAAAAATAGGTTTTTAAAGGTTCAAAATAATTCAAAAATCAGATTCTATGATAGAATACAGGGTTCAAATATTCAAAAAAATTGTAAATAAAACACATGAAAGATATTTTCCCTTTGACATAGATTAGGTGGGTGTATGACATGCATATTCACTAAAATTTTCAAAGACTCAAGTGCAAAATCATACACCCTTGAATGCATATGCATGGGCATATGAAAAATAGTTTCAAGAACAAAAGTTATAGATTTCACATACAGTTACAATTGAACTTATGAATGCATGGTATTCTATATCATTTGGCATAGATTCTAAAGGTATGATATTTTTCATGGTCGTATACATTTTAAAAGTTTAAAAATCATGATACTTCTTCATGCACATTTTCAAAGTTCAAAACAACATGGGACTTGTTCTTGCACATTATCTCAAAAGTTATAATTTAAAAGACAAATGGTTGTTATTTTCAAATTTAAATCAATTGGCATTGAGGTCATGATAATGGCACACATATTATTCATTCTCTTCTGATCATGCTAATAGAAAATAGATCTTTCTATAGTGTTGTGATTCAATATGTTATAGGTAATGTACATTCGAGTCTACTAACACTTAATGACCTTGGCATTACTTCTAGCAAGCCCATTTTGTATTTCCATTTGTTTTTTATAGGTGATGTGTGATCAAGTCTAGTGACACTCAAAGGCCTTGGAATCACTTCTAGTGAACACATCATGGTTCCACCTTAATGTTGAATTAGTACATTGGGTACTTTTATCCATTCATGAGATTTAGAATATGCATATTTCTAATTCAAAATTGGGACTTAATTACTCTCAATTTGAATTTGGTTCAACATAAGGAACTATCTCTCCAAGTTCTTCACCAAGAGGGCACAATTATCTAATGTTTTACCATATTTTATAGTTTGTAGGGAAATTTGGTTTCATCTCCTTGCAAGTTTTTATAATTTTATAGTTCCCCACACAACTATAGAATCCTATATCAAATACAAAATGTGTTGTATACACTTAGGTTTAATTCTTTTTATTTTACTTTAAAAAAATCATTATTAGAATAAAATGAGGGGTAAATATAGATGCCTAAATTTGGTGACATGTATTTGAGAATGTTAATTCTTGAAAAATTCTAAACCACATGATTTATGTCCAAATACATGACTCTTATTCACCATTCCTTTATTCCATTTATCTATATGTGGGCTTGATCCCCAATTTTCCTTCACTACTACACAACATTCCAAGTAAAATGGTCAAACTAATTTACACTAACTTTAGACTATCTCTAGCTCAGGATAACTATCCCTAATTTTTTAGGATAATTCCATGTTAGGTAGGTAGGTCCTTTGTCATAAACCTATCCACCTAGCATAATCGCATCTTGCACCAAATAATGGCTAGTTTCCATATTTCAAAATACCCTTTTGGGTCTTCCCACACATTTTATAAGGTTGGCTAAATAAAATTTTCAAAATTTTTCACTATATAAGAAAATTAAAATGTCATTTTAAAGGCACTTGGTTACTAGATCTTGGAACTATCTACTTGAGCACTTACACACTATTGCACATTAAGAAAATATGCCCCTTCTTCCAAAATTCAAGATCATTCATAAGGCACAACCATAAGCCAAGTCTAAATCATTTCAAATCAATTTAAGAGATGATTGTCAAGTATCAACTATATTTATAGTTATATAAATATAGTCAAGGAGCACATTTTAAAATCAAACTAGTTGGGAGAACTACGTGGGCTTGATTCCCTCTTTTAAGTATCTAGATACGTAGGCAATGTTCAATCATCAAGGGGGTGATTGGGGTTAGCTCACCCCATTTCAATCTGCCTATCTTTTTTGTAAGTTTATAGCTCTCATAAAGATCCATAAGGTTTCCAAATAAAATGAGAGGAAAAAAACAACATCAATACTACATAATCTTAATTAATAATCCCAACATAGTCGGTAGACATAGGCATAGAAGACAGAATAATCTGATTTTTATCACACTCAACACATTCTTATCCACAATCAATGAACACAAGAAACATACGTTATTATCTAGGGAGTATGATTATTTCTAAGAATATGCTCAAATTCTTTCCCTAATTCTGCTTTGTCATAGCTCTAATTTTTTTATCTTTTCCTATCAATCATTAGTCATAGACAACTAGGACAAGTCTACAATCAAAAAACATGACTGGCTTGTTCTGTTGTCTAGGAAGCACGGTCTTATCTTGAAATAGTTCCAAATTCCCCTCATACTTAGGTATAGTCGAAATTATGTCTTTTACTAATTTCTACTATCAAATGTTCGAAACAACTAAAAAGGTCAGATTCAAGATAAATACATTTCTTCTTAGTGTTTAAAATATATATATATATATTTATATTTAGCTAGTTCAAAATTAGAAATTTTAATTATTGTATATCTTCAGCATTTTGATATCTATCAAGTTTTACACCTATTAGACAAACATTTTTATTACTAAATAAAAAATTGAGTAAAACACTAGGTACATAACATATCATCCGTCCTTGAAAGGTTTCATCCTTGAAACATATGAAAAAACTAAAAAATGAGTGTACATCAAATCATGACATACTTATCAACATGCTCAATCATCCAACCACCCATATGTGATCTTGTTGATTGATAGTTATCTGAACATGGTTCTCAAATTTTGTATGTTATTTTGATTCCATCCATGACCATAGTTATTCCTCCTTGGCTTTAATCCATATCCATACTTATTTCTATTTTGATTTCATGCAATGTATTTGTTACTCCCTTGAATCCATGTATATCCATAGTGATTGTTTCTCTAATTCCCTATATAGGCATAGTGATTGTTTTTATGATGCTCCCTAACATGCCTCCATGAGTTTTGCATCTCATGATGATGTGGGTGTCGTTATGTCTAAATCTTAGTATAATTTTTTGATACTTTGACCTTGTCAACCTTTCTTATGCTTTTTATACTTATTTCACATTTTATTTTGCTAGTGCCTTTGTTTCTCAAGTAGATGAAACGTTATTTTATGTTTTTACTTTTTATTCATATTCTTCTTGTTATTATTTTGAATCCTTTTGTTTTAACTTGAATTTTCTTTGCTCCTCGCTAAGTGTGATATCTTGCAAGGTGAATTTATTTATCTGTAACCAAAGTTTCATGAACTTATTATCTACATTAATATTTAATTTTCCCAAAGTTTCAAACCAAGGATACCCTAGAAAAATATCCAAATCATCCATATCCAAAGCATAAAAATCCAAATTCAAAACATATATGTCCATAGTGAGCTTTAAATATTCATAAAATTGAATCTTCTTAACATCTACTTGATGGGTTATTATTTAGTGGTGGTGGTGGTGGGTTAGTTGTGCTTTTGAAAACCTCTTCAAGGGGTTTCATTATTATGGGTGTGGTAAGGTTTTGTACCACCCTTCCTGAATGAATTTACACATCATTTAAATCCATTGAATACATAGGATATTTTATCATTTTGTTATTGTGTACCCACTAAGTCAAATTATTTTTGAGTTTGGGTGAAGGTTGGAAAGGGAGTTTTGGTGCATGAGTGGGTAGTTAGTTTGATTTTGGGGTAGTAAAGTTTGTGGTTGTTATTTCTATGGTTTGAATTCAACATTTTGGTTTGGCCAAGGTTGATTTCCCCCCATTTATATAATAACTAGTTGGGCTTTGTTACCACTATTGATTCTGAGATTTTTGTTTTCATCCTTAGCCTTGTGGCTTCCATTTTTGGCCTTGAGGTTGTGTCTACCATTATTGACCTTGGTATTGTTTCCACTAGACTTATACTTACCGATATTAGTTTGGCCAATTGTTATTTTGATGTGGCAATTGGGGTGGCTTATTCTAAGCATTAGATACATACCAATTATTTGGAGGAGCAACATATATTATTAGAAATTTGAGAATTGAAAGGTTATTTGGCAACCCTGTGTTCCATTTCCTTAGTTTCCTAGGTCATATTTGTGAAAAAAAGAAGACTTTTCCAATATCATCCTTGACTTATTGAATTTCTATTGCAATATTTGTTCCTCTAGTATGCTTTCCACTTTGGCTCGAAGGTTTGGCATCAACACTCATCCGTTCCTATGGTAATCAAAAAAATAATTTGTTTAGACCCATTCTACCTCTTCTCTCTTCCTCCTTGCATAAAATGTGTCTAACTATAAGTAGACTTTATTTTCCCCATTTCTATCTCTGCATAGCAATCTCTGGCTCTATGGTAATCAAGAGTTTCCATCTTCATTTATTAATTTATTTTCTTCTCTTATCCTCTGTCAAGAAGACTTATTGTATATGCCCATCACACTACCCTTCCATGTGTGGGTGACTATTCTCCAATGTAGTACTATCTTATGTGCATCTAGGTTGGTATTTTTTAATGCTACTCCATCATCCTCCCATGCATCTATTAGGAGTGATAATTAGTTGTCTTCAAGAAAAATTATCCTTAGCTGCAAGCAAGCTTATCTTCATTTTTTAATTATTTTAAGCATTAAACACATGCCTTGTGCAAAGGAACTTGCACGTATTCTCCACTTTATGCCTTTTGAAGGGAATAATTAATCCATACCATAGTTACTATCACTCTATAGTGCAACTCTTCTATCTAGGTCTTCCTTTTCTAGAGTTTTCATATCTCCATATTCATCATCATAAAATTTTCCTTGTGTGATAATTTTTATCTTTCTAAATTTTATCTAACTTGGATCAAATTTAAACCTTGCAAGGATTATTATAACCATCTCCCTATTGTGCACAACATTTTTTGGTTATGCACAAGGCAACTCTCTCTCTCTCTCTACATATTCATCTGATGAAATATCTTCTTCACTTTGTGCCTCCATCAAGGAAGTCTAATTTGTATGAGAATCCTCTATAACTTTTCCTTTTTTTGGCTCCATCTCTTAATTAGGTTACTCTCCCTAATTTGATAATTATGCATAGTCCTTTTTATGTTTTCTAATCTGCATAATGGTCTTGCACTGTTCCTCTAACAATCCTCTTTATGTATTACCTTTTAAGGAAACCCTTATTCCTACTTCTTTACACCATTGGTTTTCCAACCACCTCAACTAATCTAGCCAATCTTTAGGCCCAACACCTAACTTATCATCTCATAGACCATCTAGTCCTAACTCTTCATCTCATCCTTCTCGTATAATTTTATCCTCTCTTGGAAACTTTTCCAATAGTCTATTGTATTGTCATATAGTCTCTTTCATGTGAACTCTCCTTTCTAGGAGTCTTCACCCATTTCTATCCTAAAACAATATTCTAAATCTAGCGTGCAATCCATCAAATCAACAATGCTTTCTCTCCCTAAAAACATTGGTGTTCCAACTTCAAGCTCTTTTATTGTTCTCTTCTCCTCATAAAGTTCTTCTTCTTTCTTTTGCATGGGATTCTTTGTCCCAATAACCCTCTTTTATTTTATTTTTGATCTTCTCTATAGCATATCTCACTTGGCTATGATATCCTCTAGCTTCATGGAGAGAAGTAACTTTAGGCCATCCTTCTACTTCATGACTCTTTATTAAGTCATCTCCTTCTTGGTTTTCTCTCTACCCATCAACACATAATGGGAGAAGAGACTTTTGGCCATCCTTATACTTTGTGACTCTTTCTTAAGCCATCTCATTCTTGGTTTTCTCTTTACACATCAACACATAATGGAGAACAACCTTGATTAGCAACCTCACAATTATATTTTACTTTTAATTGGTAAAACTCTATATATAATTCCATTATTTAAAATACTAATAGTTAATTTTGGTTCTTTCTTCATTGGTACGTTGAAGTAGCAAGTTTTAATGACCATATATTTTCCTTTCAAGATATTTTTTCTCAATGAGCAGTAATATT
This sequence comes from Torreya grandis, assembly GCA_037957365.1. Lineage (NCBI taxonomy): Eukaryota > Viridiplantae > Streptophyta > Pinopsida > Cupressales > Taxaceae > Torreya > Torreya grandis. Next base: position 760,641 of record JARHVA010006795.1, read on the forward strand.
TTTTTTTTAAAATCCAAATTCATAACATGTAAGATATTTCTCAAGACTCTCTCTAGTTTTTTAAATCATTAAATACAATTTTTTTGGGTAAATAAAAAAGATATTTTCAAGTTAAATCCAATGCTCTACTCCAAGAAGAAATGTAAAAATTATGATTCTAGCAACAATTTTGGGGGTTCTGCTAAGAAACTTTCCATATTAGAGGTTAGTAGAACTATACTTACATAGAAAATTTGTGTAGGGATCATTAAAAAAGTTAAAAAATATTTATAGATAAATTTCAGTTCATTGTAAACTGATATTTCTATGCTAAAATATTATTTACATGCACTATAAATCCTTATGCCTTGACCTTTACATAGCCATGAAAATACTTCCTTGAAATAGCCACTACTACTGATAAAGCAAATATATTTAAATTCATAGTTTTTATTATTTTATAATTACATGGAGCCTTTTGAGGCAAAAAAAATTTGAGAAATATCCCCCTCCATTAGACCAGGTTGTTAAAGTTATAAACAAATTTATGGAGACAACAACAACGAATATTTTTAACGCAGTAACAAGACTATATGTTAGAGAGAATCTTTGAGAAGAATAAATATATTATATTCATCCATGCCATATAGAAGATCAAAAGGGAGTTTACCAGTTTAATTCTTTACTGTGATATGATCATCCCATAATGCATATTTCAAGAGCCCATCCCATTGTCTATTGTTCTCAACCAAGCTTATTTTTAGCATATAAATGAGGTTTTTATTTGATAATTCATCGAGCTTATTACCTTGAGGACAATAATTGGTTAACTATGAGAGCTCCATTCTATATTTGCAACAAAGGCAAACATCTCTATTGATCTAAAGACCAATGTATTTTCAGTTACTAGCCTCAAAAGGGACCCCAAATCCTATTATAATGTTATCCTTTATGAACTTAAGCATTGCTTTAAAAGTGTTTATCCCAGTAGGTATGGTTTCAACCCACCTTGTAAAATAGATGGTGGCTCCCACAATCAAATAATACTCAAAAATAGAGTATTCTCTGAATTGTCCAAAAAATTCTAAACCCAACATCTTGAAAGGATGATTAGCAACAACTAGTTGAAGTGGCAAGGCAACCAGGCTTTCTTTTCTTTCAAGAGTTTGACAAGAAAAAAACACCTGACATATTTGTGTAAATCTAATAATAATGTAAATAAATAGTAACCAGCCTTTAGGATCTTATGAGCTATTATTTTTACATCAAAATGCCCACCATAATAGAAGTTATGAAAGTCAATAATAAATTTATTAGGTCCATCTTTATTCACACATATAAACAAGACATCATTGGAATGTCATGTCCCCTTCTCAAGATTAGAGTGGTTGAAGACCCTTAGCCTATTTTATTATTGTTTTCTATATGCTAAGGGAAGAAAGAATGAATGGAAACATTGGTACTCTATTCAAGTTGTCAAAAGTCCTTTATTGGCAACATTTTTCTAATTTTGACTTAAGGAGGGAACCTTTTGGTCATGGGCATGTTAGCCCTTAAGTGAAATTATAATTAAATTGCTTTTTAAATGTTTAAATTTCCTCTTCAAGTGGAGCATTCCCATTTAAGGAAGGTATTTTGGATATAAAGGATATAAAAAGAAAAAAAGAGGCTCATTTTGAGGCTCATGCCTTTTTGATCAACTAAAATTCAAAGTTTGAGCAACTTGCTTATGCTTTCAGCCCTAAAATATGAAAACCCTCTTTCGTATTTAGATATTGAGGATAAAACCCTTTAATGTTTAGTGGGTGACTTAATTTAGAGGTCATATTTGAGTGGTAATTAACATATTTTAAGTCTAGGGCATGTTTCCAAGTGGAGCGTAGTAGTTGGGTAGCTTGTTGAGGTGGTGTACAATAGTAATCAGCCCTTGCACGGACAACAACTTAGTTGGGATATTTCTTCTAGGGTAGTGACCCCCTTTGAGGGTTTGAGATTATATCTTTTGGGGAAATTTGAGATTGATCTTGGTGTTTGATCATACACTCCTTTAGCTGGTATTTTTATAATATTTTTCAGTTATATATGTGGTTCAAAATTCAAAGCTTGAGATATTTTGTATGGTTGTACTTATCTTAATTTTTTTAAGGGTTTGTATTAATTAAATATTGAATTCTGATCCAAAAAAAGTGTTACAAAATTCTAAAATTTTATGTCATTAGAGTTTGATTATAAAATCAGAGTTCATATTTTCATTTTAAAGGTTTGTAGTGATTTCCAAAAAATTTGAATTTTGTTCCAATTGGGACACTACAGTGGTATCAAAGCTAAATTCTTGGCTAATTATGGGGAAGTGAGTTGTCTACATGCCAAACAATGAAAAATAGGTTATATACTATGAAATAGAAAAGAAAAAGGCTCTAGAACATTAGGTAGAAGAGCAAGAACAACCAAGGCAAGAGTTGGAGCAGCCAAGCCATAGAGACATAGATGACCTAGATTTTGCTAGGTTTGAGAAGTTCATTCAAAATCAAGATCACTTGATAGATATGATGGATAAATTCATCAAAATAATGAATAACATGAAAGGGCATTAGACTCATAATGGTGAGGAAAGGGGTTTCAGTACACACAATAACCCTCCCCCTTCACCAAGGGTGACAGTTGGATTTACACAAAGGCCTCTTAAACCCAACATCCTTTGTAGAGAGGAAGTATTTTTAGAAAGGGAGAAGCAACCTTATATAGTAGATGATGTGGCTGTAAGCTATGAGGAATATAGAAATTCCACCTTAAATCAAAGGGGAAATGAACCTTATAGATTTTGTGACATTGAAGAAAGACAGGCGGTTATAGGGTTGGTTATAGACCAAGGAACAATCTAGGAGATATATAACATGCTTTGGGAAAGCCCATGCTTTCCACTTTGGATGGATCTACAAAAATTTCACCTAGGGCATGGATACAAAAGGTAGACACATATCTCATAATTTGGCCTATGATGAAGTATAAGGCCATCAATTTTGCCACATTGCATTTGGAGGGAACCACCTATGAGTAGTGGTACCACAGTTTGACAACAAAAAGGCACAATCTCATAAAATATTATAAGGAGTTTAGTAGAAGATTAATTGAAATGTTTGATAGGGTTGATCTAGAGCTTCATTTTATAAAATTGGTGCAACTAAAAAATGAATTCAGTGGAGGAGGATGTGATTGATTTTCAGAGGGTTTCAGTGATGGTACCAGATGTCTCGAAAAGAAGGCTTATAGTTTTGTTCATGGAAGGATTGGTTGACCCACTCAAGGGTTTAGTCAAGGATTTCAACCCTCTAAATCTTAAAGAATCCATTAAAAATTATGTTTACCTTGAATCTATAGCTCCCAAGGGTAAAATTTTGCATTTTGGACAACAAAGAACAAATACTTTTAGGTAGTCTAGGACTGTATTTTTAGAACAGCCAAAATTAGTCCTATTTGGGAAGAAAAATAATCCTTAGCAACAAGGTTTTGGGTAGAAAAAAATTGTCAAAGATGAAAAAAGAGGTGGATTCAAGGAATGAATTAATAATATAAAAAATGTGTTTTACATGCAAGGACCCTTGGACACCGGGACATAGTTGTCATGGAGAAGGGCAAGTTCACTACATTCAAGTAATCATGGATGAAGAGAAGAGGAAGAAAAAGAATAGGGGACAACCACTAATGACGAAGAAAAAGTTGAAAATTAAGGTGACTGATGTAAATAGATACTAAGATGGGGAGGGTTGAATTAGTAATCAATAATGTTTATTCAATTCTGAAACCCATTCATCATACATAAACATGAAAGCTTATACATCAAAACATGAACAAGAGCATACATCACATGAACACAATATTTATATGGGAAACCCTCTAGGGGGAGAAAATCCACTCTAAATCCTAAAAACCAAAGGACTATAATCCTATAATTATATCACAAACATGAGACTTTAGACCAACACCAACTGATCAATGAGCATCCACCGTTCAATTTAGTCCAACTCCAACTAGACCTTTAGCTAGCTCCAACTAGCAAGGAGGCTACAACCCCCTAGGTGATGAAGTACACACTCAACCACCTTTGATATGATGTATATAACTACTCTGATGTATTCCACACTTGATGATCACCTTCTTTTACTCTCACACTTTCAACATTGCTTCTCCTCTCAAGGCATGCATACCTACCTCATTCACTAAACCAAGTCACCCTTTAGACTATTAGGTATAATGAATTGTTAGCTCATGAACATGATAAGTCAAACATGAATAATTATCTTCACCCTCTAATTTTCCTCAATGACCTACCTCTTCTCCTTGAATCATCACTTTCCTTCACTTGAATCCCCACACTCTCACATTCATCCAAATAGGCCAATTTGACCTTGTATATATACCACTCCATCATCTAACCCATCTTGGTCAGCCAAGATATTTTCACATTGGTATTACCAATATAAAATATCCTCATGCATTCCAATAATACAAAACCAAATACTCCATAGGTCTTCCATTACCCAAAGCAAGCTCAAACCTCACTTAGAACTCAATTAGTCCTAATGCATTGGCCCTTATGGGTCATTCACCACATATGACCATATCCATGAATAATATCCTTTACCAATAGAATAAACACATAAAAATTGATCTCATTATATTATTTCAAACTTCCCCAAGTTTCCAATCCATCTATAACTCCAAACCACTACTCCATCTAAGCCATTCTCTCTCTCACTCCAAGCCCTGCAAACACACAAAAAATATTGCCAAGAAGAACTGAGGCATGATCTTGATTTTATCAGAAAAAATTATAAAAAAATCATATGGATAGGTCCTACATGATCTTCAAAACATCTCTAAATAAATTATACACCATCAAATATCTCACATAGGTCCAAACAAATTGATCTCTCAAACTAGTCATGCACTCCAGAAACTCAGTCAAAGAACTTTGACTGATCAAACCAAAATAGAGATAAAATATGAAGACCAAATCCATGTAATAAATATTTTAAAATTTTAAAACACCACCAAGCTCTCACTCACCTCAAACTCTACTCATAATATCTCAAATTATCCTCTCCAACTAGGCCACTTCAGTCTGTCGGTAAGCTCCAAAAACTAGTCATGATAAACATGACATCTAACACTTGTACAGACACTTCCTTGATCTTAAAATGAATTTATGTGATCCTTAAAAAAAATTATAACATATTACAGCATGAAATACATATGATTCAATGGCCACTTTTCTACTACAAACCATTCTCACTGTCATGGGTTCCAATGTCTTGTCTTACACAGGCTAGTCATTTTGTGAGCTCCTTATAGCTATATTATAAGCACCATCAACACTAACACATAAGTTCACTAGGATGGATAGTTATATAAATAAGACCCCAAACCATTTTTTCCATCCCTAAACACCTAAAATCAATCCCTAAATAGGTTATGACTCTGACTAGTTGTTCATTATTTGCTCCAATTCCACTCTAGTGACTAGTCAAATTAATTGAATTAGATAATTGACACAGTAAATATTTCATGATAAAATAACTCTATATACCTCAATAAAAATTCCTATACTTCAAGCTCCAATAACTCTCATGTGTTGACTCAGTCAACCCTTATTGTAACACTAAAAATATTAGAAATAAACATATTTATGTACCTTATGCTCACTACCCTAACATACCACTACCACCTAGAGATTATTGGATGAGTCTTATACACCTTCCAATAGTCAAAAAATTTCAACCAATCCATTATAGATCCTTTCTATAAACATCTCTCTAATCTCTCCATTATGAGGGTTTATAAAGGGTTTCTGACCAGTTTACATTCTTAACAAATGTTCATAAAGTTCTATCCCCTATTCCACTCAAAAATACTTGGAAAAACTTATTATGTCCTTGTGCCACCTCTCCCAAAAGGATCAGGTCCCCATGCAAAGTCTGCATGTGCCAATGAACATCACAAACTTCTTCTCAAGCTAGGAAACCACTATTTTGCATGCATAGAATACTCCCCAACATAATAACTTGATTTATCTTTCTTATCAGGGCCTAAAACTTGGTCAACACCTTTAACCAATAATTTAATTCCACAATACATGCTTATATGATCTCTACCAACTATAATCTCTTCATGATTTCTCACAAGGACCTCACAAGCCCACCTAGACCAACTAGGCCAATAGCCAAGTTGTCATGTAGAACACTTGCCACATATATTAAACCATTAACCTAATCTATTATCACCATATACATGTCTAAAATTCATATTCCAAACATACTAAGCTCCTCATCATGATATATCTCTCAAAGTACTCATAACCCCATAGGCAACCATACATGGTCAAGCCCACAAGGCATAGCATGACTTACACTCCACCTTAAGACCATATGAGAATAATTCTCTTGATAAGATCATACCAAGGATATTTCAAATTTTATCTCTCCAAGCTCCATGTTATATACTCATGCCTTCATAGAACCAACTTCTCCCACAAGCTCTCATTAGCAACCGAGTACTAAGATCATGCATATTAGACCAAGAGCACTCTCATGAAACTTTTTCATCACTTATTCCACTTGAAATAAATGAAAACACATCACTATCACCAATATCCCAACAATATCCCCCTTTTTCATTGATGGCAACACTCCTTTTCTCTCTCCCCCTTTGCCAAAATGATAAAATGGACTCATCTACTAACTAGGCTCTTCTATCTTTAATCAAGAAAATTAAGAAGCTAATCCAAGAACATAATAAAGAGCACATACCTTTATCTCTCATTCTTTGAAACTTAGAGCACATCAGCTGTTAGCAATAGATCACAAAGCACCCATAGTGTTCCCCCTTATTCCAAGCTCCCTTAAAGAACCAACTCAGGTCATAGCTTCAATAGGCCTATAAGATCCTTCGATGTGAATACTTAGGAAAGCACACTAGCTCTCCCTCATACCACTACCACTTGAGAAATAAGGAACTTAGATCCCCCTTTGATAAACACTAAACTCAGACCTCTAAGTCTCCAAGAGACCTAGACAACACTGAAGCACACTCCCAAGCTACCTAGATCCTTGGACTTGTCAGTAATTGCTTGGTAATATAGCTCCCTTAAGACCATGCTCCACTTTGAAGGTGTTAGGAACTTGGATTACAATTGATTACTTTTATATAAGCAACTAAACATGGAATTGAACCAGAAGTAATAAGTAACTAGAAATCAAAAATAACAAATAATAGGAGATACAAGAAACAACCAATCTTGTATTAAACTCTTCCAGAATACAATGAAGAAATCTCACTCTTCCCACACATCTTGGGTGTACAGTATTTCTCTCAAGAGTTCTCTCTATCAATCAATTACAATCAACTCAATAACCGAGTTGTTATTCCCTTGCTTAATTACAATGTTGCCCTATGGGTCTCTTAAATAGGATCCAAGGCATACAATAACTAGAAACACAAACTCAAGACTTAAATTAGTATTTACATGCAAACACTCGGTCCTCCTAAAATTAAAACAAATCTAATTCTAGAAATGCATGCAAACACACACACACATAGGTGACTGACGTCGGTTGCTATCAGTCTGCATATGACTGATGTCGGTCGATCCCTAACCGATGTCGGTTGGTTTTGATCCATGTCTGACTGATGTCAGTGATACTACCAATGTCAGTTACTGGTTAAGCCCAGTAACCTCCACAATTTGCATAACAGTGAAGCTTTTAGCTCCACAACTTAACAATCTCCCACTTGGAGATAAATAGCTGCACCTATACCTATACAACAACATCCTCTTTCTTGTTTCTCTGGTTTGTTTCTCCCTCTTCAAGTTCAATCTTGAAGACCAACAAAATTTGAATGAAGATTCAACTTCTCCTTTGTTACCGACTTTGTTAACATATCTGTAGGGTTCTTATCCATATGGATCTTTTCCAGCTTCAACTGTCCATCCTCTAATACCTGTCTAATGAAGTGGTACCTAAGCTATATATGTTTGGTTTTTAAATGAAAGGCTGAATTCTTTGCCAAATGAATTACAATTTGACTATCACTATACAATCTGCAACTCTCTTGCTCCTTTCCCAACTCTTCCATGAACCGAGTCATCCATATCATTTCCTTGCTAGCCTTTGTGACTACAATGTATTCTGCCTCTGTAGTAGACAAGGTAACCACCTTCTGCAACTTTGAAATCCAGCTAACCGCCGTTCCACCAATAGTGAACACATATCTTGTGGTGCTTCTCCTACCATTCAAGTCACCTGCCATATCTGAATCTACATACCCATGTAGAGAAGTGTTTGACCCTCCATAGCATAAATGCCTACTACTGGTCCCTCTCAGATATTTGAGAATCCACTGAACTACTTTCCAGTGCTCCTTTCCTGGATTGGCCATAAACTTGCTGACAACTCCCACTGCTTAGGCAATATCAGGTCTAGTGCATACCATTGCATACATCAAGCTCCCAACTGCTGAAGCATATGGAACTCTGCTCATATACTCAACCTCATCATGTGATTTAGGACACTATTCTTTGCTCATCTTGAAGTGTCCAGCCATAGGTGTGCTTACCAATTTTGCATCCTACATATAGAACCTCTCCAACACCTTATTCACATAATCCTCTAGAGACAAAATCAACCTGTGATCTTCTTTATCTCTATAAATACTCATGCCAAGGATTTCTAGTCCTAAATCCTTCCTGGCACATGTCTGAGCTACTTTCACCTTTAGCTCAGCAATTCCCTGCATGTGTGACCCTGCAACAAGCATATAACTACATATAGTAATGGGATAATGTAACGACCATTATCCAACCTAGTAAAATAAACACAGTGATTACATTGACATTGACTAAAGCCATGCTTTGTCATAAACCTATCAAACCTCAAATACCATTGTCTTGGAGCTTGCTTACGACCATATAAGCTTTTCTTCAACTTACACACAAGTTTCTCCTTACCTTTGACCTCAAAACCTTCTGGCTGATCCATATATATCTCTTCATCCAAATCTCCATGAAGAAACATTGTCTTAACATCAAGCTGCTCAAGATGCAAATCTTCAATAGCAACTAAAGACAATACAGTCTGAATAGAAGTCATCTTTACTACAGGAGAAAAAATTTCACCAAAATCAATACCTGGTTTCTGTACAAATCCGTTTACTACCAACCTGACCTTATGTCTCATCTGTCCATTTTCTCCTTCCTTTAACATGTATACCCATTTGTTTTTCAGTGCTTTCTTTCCGACTGGCAACTCAACCAAATCCCACATTTGGTTCTCTTCCAAGGAATCAATTTCCTCATTCATGCCATGCTCCCACTATTTCTTGAATTCTACCTGTATTACCTCATCAAAACTTTCTAGTTCTCCACCATCAGTTAGCAACATGTAGTATAAATAAGGGGAATAATGAATTGGAGGTTTGCTTACCCTTACAGTCCTCCTTATGGGCATTTGAGACTCATTCACAACTTACTGTCCACCTAAATTTCGTTATGTCAGTGACCGATCCCGGTCATCTCTATCTCTGGACCTGACCAATGTCGGTTCTACCTGATCGATGTTGGTCCCTGCCTAACCGACGTCGGTTACTATCTGACCGACATCGATTACTACCTGACCGACATCGGTTACTGCCTGACCGATATCGGTTCTTGTGTTTTCTTATGACTGATGATTTTTACCTGCGAGCTCATTTTGGATCATAACCTCATCCAAATCAAGATTGTCTTGCTCAAAATTATTTATCCTCTTGAGCTGATCACTGTACATCACCTTCTCATTGAAAACTACATCACAGCTTCTAATAATTTTGTTAGTTTCTAAATTCCACAACTGAAATCTAAAATCTCCAAAGCCATAACCAATGAAAGTGCACTGCATAGATTTAGCATCCAGCTTCTTTCTATTTTCTTTATCAACGTGCACAAAAGCTTGAGAACCAAAAAATCTGAGAATTGAAAGATATAAATTTTTACCTGTCCATGCCTCTTCTGGAATTCCACCATCTAGTGCAGTAGAAGGTCCTCTGTTACTCAGGTAAACTGCAGTATCTACAGCTTCTGCCCAAAACTTTAAGGGCAAACCAACATGCAACCTCATACTCTATGCAAGTTCCATTATTGTTCTATTCATCCTTTTAGCAACTCTATTTTTCTAAGGTGTCCTTGGAACCGTCCTTTCCTTATGTATTCCACTCATAGAATAGTAAATGTTGAATTTATTGCTGCAGTACTCACCACCATTGTCAGATCTAAGGCACTTCAATCTCAAACCTGTTTCATTCTCAACCAAAGCTTTCCATTTCTTAAATGTGTCAAAAACATTATATTTCCTCTTTATGTAATAAAACCATACCTTTCTTGTAGAATCATCAATGAAAGAAACATAATACTGTGATCCTCCAATAGAAGCTACCTGAGCTAGTCCCCACACGTCTGTGTGAACAAGCTCCAACTTGTGCTCCTTCTTTGTTGACCCAGTCTTGAGAAACCTCACTTTCTTCTGTTTCTCAAAAATACAGTGTTCACAAAAATCTATAGCTATGCTTTTCAAATCTGAAAGATTACCTTTTTACTTAAGAACATGCATTCCCTTCTCACTCATGTGACCAAGCCTATAGTGCCACATCTTCGCATCTACATCTGAAGTAGATAAAATAGAAAGAGAATAATTAGTAACACAAGTAGATAGATAAAGTGTACCTACTCTCTTACCTCTTGCTAATACAAGTACACCCTTGGAAACTTTTCAAGATTCAGCTGTGAGAGTTACTATGCAACCCTCATCACCCAACTTTCCTGTAGAAATCAAATTCCTCTTCAAGATGGGTACATGCATGACATCTTTCAACACCCATGTGTTGCCATTCTGCAATTTCAGCTGCACTTTTCCTTTGCCAACAATTTGGCAAGGCTCACCATCCCCTAAATAAACTTTTTCAAAATCTCTATGGACATAATCATTGAAAAAATCTTAATTTGGGGTTGCATGGAAAGAAGCACCAGAATCTAAAACCCATGATTCTAATTGACTATCCAAAGAAAATATAAGAGCATCCTATGCAACAATACCTACAACATTTGCTTCCTTATTACCTTCTTGCTAATTTTCTTTGTTATCCTTCAACCAGCAATATTTCTTTGCATGTCCTTTCTTTCTACAATTCCAGCAGGTTATACCTCCATTTTTGGATTTGGATATCCTTCCCATCTTTGACCTTGATTTCTTTTGCTTGCCCTTCTCTCTTTGCCTTCCCCTACTTTCAATATTTAAAGCATTACCTGATGTTTCCCCTGTGCTTTTCTTGCAAATTTCTTCATTCAAGATTATACTAACAACATCATCAACTTTCAAGATATTTGAAGCAGATGAAATTATGCTTACCGCCATTACCAAGCTATGCCAGCTTTCAGGTAAAGAGCATAAGATTAAGAGAGCCTTAATTTCATCATCAAAAACTATTTTGACTGAATTTAACTGATTTACAATTTCATGGAAATCATTAAGATGACTATATACAGATCCACCTTCCTGCATTTGCAAACTAAATAATTGCTTCATAAGATATACCTTATTTGAAGCTGAGGGTTTCTTCATATAAGTTTTCCAGAGTATCCATTAACTCTACCATTGTCTTTGCCTGTGATAAGTTAGAAATCATAGAAGATGCCAGGCTCTACCTTATAGATCCAAGAGCCTTTCTATCAAGAACATTCCATTTTTCATCTTGCATATCTGTGGACTTACTTGAAACCCCACCCAATGGTAAAAATAGATCTTTCTGATACAAATAATCCTCTATCTGCATCCTCCATAATTGATAATTCTTGCCATTGAATTTCTCCATTTTTAGCTTACTTTCTTCTACCATTGCTTTGCTCCCACTCAATCAAAAACCCCTGTGAGTGAATCTGTAATCAACAATCACTAACCCGCTCTGATACCACTTGTTAGAAACTTGGAGTACAATTGATTACTTTTGTATAAGCAACTAAACACATAATTGAACCAGAAGTAATAAGTAACTAGAAATCAGAAATAGCAAATAATAGGAGATACAAGAAACAACTAATCTTGTATTAACTCTTCTAGAATACAATGAAGAAATCTCACTCTTCCCACACCTCTTGGGTGTACAGTATTCTCTTAAGAGTTATCTCTCTTAATCAATTACAAGCAACTCAATAACTGAGTTGTTATTCCCTTGCTTAATTACAATGCTGCCCCATGGGTCTCTTAAATAGGATCCAAGGCATACAATAATTAGAAACACAGACTCAAGACTTAAATTAGTCTTTACATGCAAACACTCAATCCTCCTAAAATTAGAACAAATCTAATTTTGGAAATGCATGCAAACACACACACACACACACACAGGTGACCGATGTCAGTTGTTGTTGGTCTGCATATGACCAACGTCGGCTGATCCCTGACCGATGTCAGTCGGTTTTAATCCACGCATGATCGATGTCGGCGATACTGCCGATGCCAGTTACTGGTTAAGCCCAACAACCTCCACAATTTTCATAACAATGAAGCTTTTATCTCCATAACTTAACAGAAGGATATTTCTTAGTTTATACAGTACATACACACCTATAAGACCTCTAAGAATAGTTTCCATCACTTCAAATAGCAACAAGAGTACTATATCACTATATAAGCTCTTATACCTTTGCACTCAAGTCACTCTCTAGATCACTAAAGGTATTTCAAGAACACCACCATACCTAAAATTTACTTAGAATAATCCAACATGCTCAATAGGAACTAAACATTCAATCCTTATTTTGAAAAATATCTCATAAATCTTCATTTTCTTCAGTAAGCCCACTTGGATTCCTTATAGTGTTATTTGGCTACTGCATACCTCATAACTTTCTATGTTGATCACTTCAAGCCATGAAACCCCATATTTTAAGACCATTATCATACCCCCTTAGGCATGCAAATAATGATCCTCTAAATCATCCATCTCAACATACTTCTTTCTTTAGCCTACTAACTAATTAAGCCTCCTAAAATACCAAAACTTGAATAATTTGAAATATACTCACCTTCAAACCACTATAAAATGTATTCCAGATACCCATTTGGCCCTTTCAATTTATTTGAATCTTTTATACTCCAACTCCAAAGATAGACCACTTTTCTAAACATGCCCAAATGACTAGGCCTTTAAAGTAAACCTTGGTCAAAAGTCAAACTACAGTCAACATAGACACCTGAGCTAGATACCACACTTAAAGACCATCAAAACACACTACCATGCCAAATTTCAATCCTCCATTCCATGGGGAACCATGACTTCCTTCAGGCTACTAAATGCATGCTCATGAGAAGAGAAATCAATTACCACTCAAAACACTCCATTTGACACAAAAAGATTCAACAACCTATAAAACCACATAGATCATGTCTCAAACATATGTGCAGACCTTCTTGAGCATAAGACACTTCATGATACACCTTCATTCTTCAGATAACTCTTGAAATCAAGCAAACTGTGTATATAGGCCCATTACCTACAATAGTCAACTTGACCAAATGGTCAAACAGATACCTGAGCACCTCATGAACATCATCAAACCTCCTATTATGATTTTATATGTCAAATCCAACTTGAATCATCAATTTTCAAATTTATATCCATCATAAAACATCATAAGAACACATTAGACAACTTCTAGGCAATTATCACTGCCAATAGTGGTCAACTCTATCTTTTGACCACAAAACTCACATATGATCTTATCAAGGAATCAAACCACTTGGGAATGATTCATGAATATCTACCTTATGACCTCATAAAATCATCTTCATTTATCTCCTTCAAATACACACCCGTATCAAGCATCCAAAATTGATTAAAAATGCACTTTAGGACTAGGAGACCTCAACATACCTTTTGAACAAATAAACTTCCTTCTTCATCTACAGGAATCTCTTATGAAACATAGATAGTGACCTTCACTCTTTCAACCATTTATCCTTCAAACACCACAAGCCATTATGGCTAATAATTATTGAAATTCCTTTATGAAACATATGATGACACATAGTCAACTAAACCTGAGAAAATACTTGATCTCTGTCAGATATCTGATATGCATTATTCCCTTAAAAAACACTTAGAATATAATACCAAAATGAGTGAACTCAAACTATATGATCCTAATGTTATATTCAAACTTTTATACCATTGAACTCTTTATCATCATGACAAGGAACATAATCGACTCTGCCAACTCCAACTCTGTCTTCATGTAAACTTAGAATTTCTTCATCTTCAGCTCACAGACCCTTATTCCGAACTTTCGATCTTGGATACTATCTTTTGCTCAACCATGCATCACAAGTATGATAACAACTAAATTAAATTATTACATATCATCCACCTAATGAACTTAGAACTCCATATTCCATAACAAAGCTAGAAACCCTTGTTTGTCAATAACAGATACCTTCACACACAGTCACCTTCCATAAATATTTTCTTTCTCAAATGAACATATTTAGACTTCTCATATCATCCTCCATAATTTCAAATATTTTTACAACTAACATACACTCATAGAACATCCTCTTGACTTCTTTTTCAATTAAAAAAAGTCACTACTTCAAGTGATATTTAGAGCTCCTTCATTGGATCTTGTCAACTTAGAACAACTATAAATAGGGCCATATGCTCATACCTTCATACTTTAAGAAGATTTAGATAGACCTTAATTAGGCATTATACTCCAAGATTATAATAAAATCACTACCTATCTCTCTTATTTCAAGTTATCCAATCAAGATACCATCTTCAATAATCTCTATTAATCAACATATGTTTGATCTTGGACTTTACTTTAGAATAGTCTTTCTTCCTTTTAATATGCCTTCTTTGACAAACCTTCAAGCTTGAAGAGCCACCTGTATCAGCAAACAACTCACCTTGGATTAAGAAAAGAAAAAACCCTTCATTGATATCCTCCTTCATCTTAGAGCAACCTTCAAAATGCATCAACCTTTGTATGCATAACTCATAAAACATGAATAATCATGACAACAACCATACTAATCAACAACTCTACCAACAAGCTGACTAAGCAGATAACAACCAAGCTACTCACAAGATCACCTTCCAAGATAATTAAGCCTCAATAAGGACCTACTATGATACCAATTAATGTAATTAACTACTGAGAGGGGGGATGAATCAGTAGTCAATAATGTTTATTCAATTTTGAAACCCATTCATCATACATGAACATGAAAGCTTATACATCAAAACATGAACAAAAGCATACATCACATGAACATAATATTTCTATGGGAAACCCTCTAGGGGGATAAGACCCACTCTCAATCCTACACACCAATGGACTACAAACCTATAATGATATCACAAAAATGAAACTTTATAACATCACCAACTAATCAAGGAGCATCCACCCCTCAATTTAGTCCAGCTCCAACTAGACCTTTAGCTAACTCCAACTAACAAGGAGGATACAACCCCCTAGGTGATCAAGAACCCACTCAACCACATTTTCTATAATTTATACCACTAATTTTATGTCTTCTACACTTTATTATCACCTTCTTTTACTCCCACACCTACAAAACTTCTTCTCCTCTCAAGGCAAGCATACCTACCTCATTCACTCAACCAAGTCACCCTTTAGACTGTTAGGTCTAATGACTTGTTAGCTCATGAACATGATCAGTCAAACATGACTGATTATATTCACCCTCTAATAGTCCTCAATGACCTATCTCTTCTCCTTTAATCATCTCTTTCCTTTGCTTGAATCCCCACACTCTCACATTCATCCAAATAGGCCAATTTGACCTTGTATATATACCACTCCATCATCTAACCCATATTGGTTGGCCAAGATATTTTCATGATTTTATTACCAATATTAAATATAATCATTCATTCTAATAATACAAAAACAAATACTCCATAGGTCATCCATTACCCAAAGTACGCTCAAACCTTAATTAGAACTCAGTTAGGCCTAATGTATTAACCCTTATAGGTCATTCACCACATATGACCATATCCATGAATAATAACCATTAAAAATAGAATAAACACATAAAAATGGATCTCATAATATTATTTCACACTTTTCCAAGTGTCCAATCCATATTTAACTCTAAACCACTACTCCATCCAATCCATTCTCTCTCTCGCTCCAAGCCCTGCAAACACACAAAAAATACTTCTGAGAAGAAATAAGGCATACTATTGATTTTATCAAACAACCATATAAAAAAATAATATTTATATGTCCTCTATTATCTTAAAAACACCTTTAAATCCATTAGACACCATCAAACATCTCACACAGTCTAAACCAACTCAAACAAACTGATCTCTCAAACTGGGCATGCACTCTAGAAAATCAGTCAAAGAAATTTGACTGATCCAACCAAAATAGAGACAAAATATGAATAAAAAATCCATTTAATGAATCTATAACACTCATACAACACCACCAAGCTCTCACTCACCTAAAACTCTGATCAAAATAGCTCAAACTAGCCTCCCTAACTAGGCCACTTCAGTCTGCTTGTAAGTTCTAAAAAGTAGTCATGATAAACATGGCATCTAACACTTGTGCAGACACTTCATTGATCTTCCAATGCATTCATTTTATCCTTAAAAAATCCTATAAAATATTCCAACATAAAATACATATGCTTCAATGGCCACCTTGTTATTATAAACCATTCTCACTATCATGCATTCCAATGTCTTGTCTTACATAGACTAGTCATTTTGTGAGCTCCTTATATCTATATTATAAGCACCATAAACACTTTAAAATAAGTTCAATATGATTTATATGTCTTTAAATAATACCAAAAACCATTTTTTCCATCCCTAAACACTTGAAATCAATCCCTAAATATGTTCTCACTCTGACTAGACTTTGTTCACTGTTTGCTCCAATTCTACTCTAGAAACTAGTCAGCTTAATTGACTTAGATAATTGGAATGGTGACTATTTCATGCCAAAATAACTCTATAAATCTTTATAATAATTCCTAGCCTTCAAGCTCTAACAAATCTCATGTGTTGACTCAGTCAACCCTGCCTATAACACTAAAAACATCAAAAATAAGCATATTTCTATACTGTCTACTCACTACCCTGACATACCACTACCACCTGGATATGATTAGAGGAGTCTTATACACCATCCAATAGTAAAAATTGGTCAACCAATACATTCTTGATCCTTTCTATCAATATCTCTCCAATCTCATCATTATGAGGGTTTATAAAGGGTTTCTGACTAATTTACATTCTTAATGAATCAGAAAGCTTTTTCCCTCAATACATTGAAAAATACTTAGAAAACCTTCTTATTTCCATTCTCCACCTCTCCTAAAAGGATCAAGTCCCCATGAAAATTCTACACATGCCAATGAGCATCACAAACTTCTTGAGCTAGGAAACCTCTATTTTGCATGCACAAAATACTCCCTAATGTACTAACTTAATTTCTCTTTCTTCTCAATGCCTAAAAATTGGTCAATACCTTTGAAAAATCATTTCATCCATAATCCATGCTTATATGATCTCTACCAACTATAATCTCTTAATGATTGCTCACAAGGACCTCACAAGCCCACCTAGGCCAACTAGGCCAATAGCCAGGCTATCATATAGAACACTTGACACCTCTTGTAAACCATTCACCCAACCTCTTAGCATCTTATACATGTCAAAAATGTATATTCCAATCATAAAAATCTCCTCATCACAATATAACTCTCAAATTACTCACAACCCCATAGGCAACCATACATGGTCAAGCCCATAGGCATAGGATGAGTTGCACTCCACTTGAAGACCATATGAGAAGACTTCTCCTACTAGGATCATAAAAAGGATATGTCAAATGTTATCTCTCCAAGATCCATCCTATCCACTCATGACTTCATAGAACCAACTGCTCCCACAAGCTCTCATTAGCAACCAAGTACTAAGATCATGCATATTAGACCAAGAGCACTCTCATGCCACTTTGTCATCACCAATGCCACTTGACATTAATGACAACACATCATTGCCACCAATATATCAATAGTGACAACATGGATGGCACCCTTTCTACCTTATTTGGAGTTCCTCGATATCACCCCTTTAGAGTGAGAGGGGTTTTGCAAGGTAATAAATTCACTGTGCTCATTGATAGTGGGGCCACCTAAAACTTTATTGATAAGGGTTTGACAGCTAAATGTGGGATACAAACTATTGATTTCAAAGAATTTAATATGATCATGGTAGATAGATTCACCATATCTTGTGCAAAGAGGATTCTAAGGTTGAATTTCATGTTGGGTAAGCACAAAATTGAAGATGATTTTTATGTAGTCAGCATTAAAGAGACTGATTTAGTCCTTATGCTAGGATGGCTACACTCTTTTGGGGAATTCACCCAAAATTATCAAACAATGGAACTAAAATTTAGATTATCTGGTAAAGAATTAGTGTTACATGGGTTGAGTAATGGAGCACCCACGGGTGTGACTTCAAAGATGATGGAAATGGCTTTTCATAGAGGGCAAGTTCTTTGGGAAGTCGAGTGTTCTATAATCACTATAAAAAATTATATGGAACAACAACATTATCACAAGGATATTCATCCCATTCCTTTATAGATATGCTAAGGTTTTTGGTAGTATTCCTCATGGACTACCCCTAGATAGGGGTTTTGAGCAAATCATTGAGTTGAAAATGGGAACTAAAGTGGTAATCAATACACCTTACCTCCATCCTAGGGTAACTAAAGTGGGAACTGATTTGAGCAATAGGCAACAAAAATGGGTAAGTAAACTATAATCTTATGACTTTGATATTGAATATGTCAAAGGGATAAATAATTTAGTTATTGATGCATTGTCTAAGAAGTGCATTTTTTGTGCTATGAATGAGAAAGAGAGATGATAATTCAATTTGACTGATGTAGTACCAATAGGATCTTGCACATCTACCTCAAATGTAAGAAGAGCTACATTAAATGAGGATAGATGACCAAATAACAGGAAGCTGCCAAGTGTATGAGAACACCCATGCCATGAACATTTTTATTTCTTCATCTCAAAACCATCAATGAGTTATCTTAGAAACAAATTCATTAGAACCCTATCTTGGAAATTGTACCATGGAGTGTGAGGTGGACTTTATGATGTTAGAATATAAACCACCCTACCTTTTCAAAACCCATAAAATGACAAAAGCATGGTAAAATAGTGTATTATTATTATAACAATGATTTTACATGGGGACAACATGATCTACAAAATGTTGAGAATCCTAAAACTAATTACAATACCGGACCCAAGACATACAAGATACATCAGCAAGAGGTTGTGTATCATTGGATTAATGGTAGTAAAAGGCTGTGTATTATTTCACCCAACAAATAAATAAGACTACACAAGACTTAAGAGACTAACAACCACCTATTATGTACAATGTTGAATTAAAAAGCAAGCCAAAGCCTTGTTATTTCAATTGAAAGCCTTGAAAATCAACAAGGTAGTAAGTTTTAGGGCCATCTATCATAGAGATCCTAAAAGGTCCCAACGATAAACTATCAAATTTCTCATGCTCTCCCTTATTCTTGTGCCTCTTATCCCACAAAAAACAATGTCTCCTATGCTAAAAATCCTCCTCCTGCCATGTTGGTTAAATGTTATTTTTACCTTCACCTGATTTATCATGGATTTGTTGTGAGACTTTCTCTATTCTTCATCAAGATATTCTAATTGATTTATCCTTTCTTCATATTCATCTAGGTTGTTATAAGTGTTGTAGAATAGTTTGTACACAAGTAACTCAAGGTTAGGTGGAGGAATTGCATCCATGTCATATAAAAGCCCCAAAGGATTTTTGTTGATTTCTTTACTATGATATGATCAACCCACACAATGCATATTTCAAGAGCCCATCCCACTGTATTTTGTTCTTATCCAAGCTTCTTTTCAGAATATAAATGAGGTTATTATTTAATGATTAAGTGAGGCCATTACCTTGAGGATAGTAATTATTTGAGTGTGAAAGATTAATTCCATATCTATCAAAAATAGCAACCATCTCAAGTAATCAAAGTCTCATGCTTTGTTAGTTACCAACCTTAAAGGGACATAAAATCTTGTTATAATGGTACCCATTATGAACTTAATCAATGGATGCCACGATCCAACAAAACACAACAAAAGAGTTTTCTTTGAATTGTTGAATAAGGTCTAAGCCCCACATGATGAAAGGACCATTAACAATAACTAGATGAATTGGTAAGGTAATTGACCTTTGCTTCCTACAAAAGTTTGAAAAGAAAAACATGGCCTAAAATATTGGTGCACATTTGAGAATAAAGTGGGTCAATAGTAATCACCTCGTAAGACCTTGTGCACTATTGTTTTTGTAGCAAAATGCCTATGATAATAGTGATTATAAAGGTCATGAATCAACCTATTAGCTTCATCTTTATTCACACATCTTATCAAGACATCATTAGGAATTTTACAAAACATACCAATTTGTGTAATACAATACTTGGTAGCCTTTAATTTCAAATATCTCTTTTCAGATTTGCTCATATTTTTAGAATGGTTTTGATTTTGTAAATAATAAATGATATCAACTTATCAATCATCATGAAGAATAACTGAAGTGAAGTATTTACATGAACACTAACCTTATCATCATCAATCAACTCCAAATCCTTCTCAATCTTGAGTTGTGCCAAGCCTTTCCTCTTTTTGAGCCTAGTGGGTTTGATTTCTAAATCAGGATCCTGAATTTTGACCATCTATTTGGCCCTTTTCCCATTGAGTTATTGTTGTACCAATATATCCCTTATAGTTTCATAAGAAATATATAGAATAACCTTTGAGGTCCAAATGTAAGGTCTGAAAAATTACAAATATCTGACCAAAGTGTCAGCATGCTTCTCTAAAAATGTATACCTTGGCTCAACATCTTTTAGAAATTGGCTCATGAAATTAATTGGTTTTCCATAGCCTTACTTATTATTCTATAACAAAAAAAATACTATGGTGTGTTCTAATTCAAATGAGTAAACCTCAAATTATTTTAAGTTGGGTGAAACAAGCCCCTTTGTCTCCTTAACAACTTACTGAATTAAAAAAAAAAAGGTAGATTCAGAAACATTATTCCATGAAAAATCTGTATCTTT
Source organism: Torreya grandis (assembly GCA_037957365.1). Lineage (NCBI taxonomy): Eukaryota > Viridiplantae > Streptophyta > Pinopsida > Cupressales > Taxaceae > Torreya > Torreya grandis. The sequence continues at coordinate 781,888 of JARHVA010006795.1, forward strand.
CTTCAACAAATCAGAAATAGGGAGAGAAATATCTACAAAATTTGGAAAAAACTTTCTAACATAGTTGATCTTACCAAACAAAGAGTTCAGACCATTTTTAAAATGAGGCAATGGGATGTCATCAATGGCTTTGGCATGTTGAGGATCAATACAAACACCTTCATTGGAAACTATCTAACCAAGAAATTTATGGGTTTTTAAGGATTTATAAAGATGCCATACTCCCTAAAACACTAGAAAATCTACCTTAAATGGTCAAAATTCTCCTCTCTTATCTTAGAGAACATGGTGAGATTATCTTGGTGCACAATTTCTGATTTCTCTATTTTTCTTTCTCACTAGCCCCAAGTTTTCTACCCAAGAAGAATAACTTATTTTATTTAATATTCCATCATGCCCCAATTTGTCTACTTATTTTTAAACTATAGGTGCAATGGATAGGTAAATTTTCCTTTGCTTTTGACTAAAAGCCTTGGCATCTGTTTTAGGGGGATTGCATGGGTAATGATCCCGGTTTCTTATGTTTTCAACTCATCATAACTCTAAGTGAAAAAATCTTTGAATTCAACAAAAAAAATCTTAAAACTTTTTTTTCTTCAAGATGGCAGATTTTAGAGAATGTTACCATATTAGGATCATCATATGTACCAAGGTTGAAGTCTTTAATGTCATGATTCATAGCGTGTTTGGGATGGCTCCTCACTCAATCATCCTTGTCAAATATGTCTTCAAGATAAATTAGTTCTCTGGGAAGCTTGTTTTTCTTTAGTTAGATCACATCTTCCTCCTTGAATTTGGTTTGGTAGTTGGCATTGATCCTATCAATACCATGGGCAAAGAAAGGGACACTACTACTCTGATTTAACTTATTTTTAGATTCATTTTGACTACTATAATCTATTTTATGATTATGTAATTTCACTTCAAATTTGGGAAATATTTTGAGTTGCTTATCATCCTCAAGAACTCTCCACTGATTTATGTTGTTAGGGATAGAAGGCCTATAAACCATTTCTATTCCATACTTGTATGAAGGGACAATTGGGTATGGTCTGAAATAAGAAGTAAAAGTTGTCATTGCATCAGCCTCTTAGTTGTTCTCTCTTAGAATAATAGTAATATTAAAGGCCATAAATTCTTTAATTATGTCTCATGCTGCATTTCATTGCTACTTCAACCTTGGATTTCTAGTAGAACATTTATTTATTACTTGTTGCACAATTAGATTTGAATCTCCAACAATTGCCAAATACATTACCCTTGATTGTTTGGCAATTTTAAGCCCAATTAGCAAAGCCTCATATTTATCTATGTTGTTTTTATAATTAAATTTTGGTCTAAATGAAAAATGGATGGTAGTGACATCATATAAAGTGAATACTACCTGCACCTTCCTTTGATTTGACATTAGCAAAATATATTGATCATGAGTACTAAAGAGAGTACCAAATTTTGTCTTTGAATGACAACATGGGTGAAGAGTGAGCTATGTCTTCTTTAGTCATGACCATGAATGTTCTCACATTCATATTGACAACTTTTGTTGGTCCACTATTGTAGTGGGATCTTCCACATTATGAAGAAGTTATTTCTCTTTATACAAGGTGATATAGTTGCCATCATGCAATGAGATAGATTCATATGACCAATTCATTTGCATGTTATCCCCAATTGAGGTAGCCCACTTCCATGATAGTAGCATGCCCCACTTGGGTGGGCAGTCTACTATCACAATGTCCATATTGATAATACGACCAGGATAGGCCTTTAATTGGGATTTGACATATTTTATAATGTCATAAACCATGACTTCACTCAAATCCATAGCCACTACATTTCCATAATCTTTAGTTATCTTTAGGCCTAGATGGGTCATGACTTTAAGTGGCATAACATTCATTGTTGCTCAGAATCTAGCATATAGTTGTCTAAAAATTTACCACTAGTAATTAAGAAAATGTAGAAATGAGCTATTTTATTGGTTAAGGTAACTTGGGAAGTTCCAAAATAAATTTTGGGAGCATCATCATCAAAGTCAAGTGTAATTTGGTTCATTAAAATAATTTTACTATTATGATATTTAGTATTTTCTTCATTACAACAAGTACACTAAATCCATCCAACATAGACATCATGGCAGATCTAGTCATAGTTCAAAATCTCATTCTTGACAATTTTTCTATAAGGTAAAATTTGAACTAGGACTCAGATATCAACATAGCTTGGAAACTTTATCACTACTTTAAAAAACATATAAACTCATAAAATAAAATTATATTAAATGTAAAATATTGTTAAATGACATGTGAAATAAATGTCAACACTGTGGATAACTATGGAAGCCTTGGTAGTTGGCAACTCGACACAAAGTTATAAAGTTCAAAGTAAAAGTTAAAATAAATTGCTTGCTATATGAAATAACTACACACATTCCTTTTAAACAACCCAGCTAAAGGCAACGAGTATTAATGCCATAAATTGCATTTTTAGCCTCTACAAAGCTTACAAGAAATCTTGAAAACACACCAAATTCTCATTAATGAGATTCTATCCTCCTAAAATCCATAGTTCAAAATCTCAACAATATCTCAAGCCCTTGAATCGCTATTGACAATTTGGTATGAATGTGTATTCATGAATCATTGTTTGGAAAAACACTTAACACTATTAACACTATTGGGAAAAACACTTAACATAATGAATTACCAATCTCATAATAAAACCCTGCATTAATGTGTAATCTATTATTTAATTTGTTGTCATGATTCCTATGAGTATAAAATGGTAAAAATAGTGTTAAATCCACATATTGATAAACTTAGAAAAATGCATATTAGGGAACTTGTAAAATCATGTAATAAACATGTTGAAATTCTATTTTCATTTTTGGTGAGATGATGGGGATTTATCAATGATTTTTTCTAAGTAATCACCAATATTACATTATGAAAATCATTGAGAAAATATCATTTATCTTCTCACAATAAGTCCTCATGTTTATCGTGATGAAGTCATCTCATAATAAACCCGATAAACTCTAAGATATCATTAAGATTTTGAACTATGGATCTAGTTACCTTTACAAAAATTGGTCGATGTGGGAAGGAGATAAATATCCTTCAAGGACAATTGGTTAAAGTTTCTAAAATCTACACAATCTGATTTCTCCATTTTTTCTTTCTCACTAGCACTAATTTTTCTACCCAAGAAGAATACCTAATTTGCTTTATTATTCCACAATGCACTAATTTCTCAACATTTTTCTAAATTATAGGTGCAATAGATGGGTTGATTGGCCTTTGCTTTTGCCTAAAAGGCTTGGCATAAGGTTTAAGGAGGATTGCATTGGTAGTGATCTTAGTCTTGTATGTTTCCAATCTGTCATAACTCCAAGAGAAAACATCTTTGAATTCAATAAAAACTTTTGAAAACTCTCCTCTTATACAAGAGAGCAACCTTTAGAGAATCTTGTCATTTTTGGATCATCCTCTCTACTAAGGTTGAAGTCTTTAGTGTAATGATTCTCAACTTGTTTTGGATTGCTCCTTACCTAATCATCCTTATCAAATATGTTTTCAAGATCAATATGTCCTCTAGGAAGCTTGTTTGTCTTTAGCTGGATCACATTTTCTTCCATGAAATTGGTTTAGTAGTTGGCATTGATTCGATCAATACCATGGGAAAAGAAAGGGGCATTATTGTCCTGATTTGATTGATTTTAGATTCCTTGTAATGTCTTGTTTTAGATAAAAAACAACAATTTCATGTTTTTTCGTAAACCCTTTTTGGTAAAATTTTGATTAACACACTGAAACAAACCTTAGATAATAACATGAAGCTAAATTATGCAAAATTAATAATACCCAACTAGAATATTGATTCAATACATTGATTAAATTTTTATTATAGTAAACCCTAACTGTAAAAGTCCATAAAAAATTAATTTAGCAATAAATATCAATTATTATCTAGTATCCTCCTTGGGAATTGGTGTGACCAACTGCCCAAATTTTCAAACTATGGGAAAACTTCAATAAACTCCCAAAAGTGATCACATACAATCTCATAATGATGTTATTCAACATCAGCAGTAGGAGCAAGATAAAATTGTGCCTTTGTTGGATCATGTGTCTTGGAGTCCTCAATTTCCTTGGATGCCCATTTGGATATCATTTCAAATTATAGAAAGGAGTTATTGTAACATTATATAAAGGATCTAGGTATTCTTTGCTAAAAGTGGTGGCCTTTACCTGTGCATTATTTTCACATTAAATTTCATATCTTTCACTTGCATGGTGAATTCCTATTGCTTTTGTTTAATGACCTCCATTTGAGAAATTTATCATGACTTGGCTTCCATTTTTTATTCTCTTTCTATCAACCCCTTCATTCATATCTTCCTCTTGAGGTTCTAACGTATCCAACATTCTGTCTGGATCTATGATCTTATTTTTTGGCTCTTTTGAGTCTTCATATGACATGTACTCATAGTGTACTTGTCCACTTTTTATCTTCATCAATTTCATGAAGTCTGGAAAAGATATTTCTCTCTAAATCTTTCCTGAAAAAGCTCTATATTCAACATAATTAGCAATAACATCATCCATCATAGTTATTTTATCTGGCAATAATGCCATGATTCACAGGCTTATAAGATCACAACTTTGATACCACTATAATGTCCCTTTTTGGATAAAAAATAATGATTTTGTGTTTTTCTTAAACCCTTTCTGGTAAATTTTTGAATAAATAAGTTGAAACAAATCCTAGATAATAACATGCAACTGAAATATGCAAAACTAATAATACCCAACTGGAATATTGATTCAATAAGATGATTACAAATTTATTACTATAAACCCTAATCATAAAAGTCCACAAAAAATGAATTCTACAATAAATACCCATTATTATCTAGTAGAACAAGGTACAATAGTTTATCTAGAAGTATGTGATCCTATAACAATGGTAAAAAATATTGTATTAGTGGTACAGATCATTGTAGCACTAATATGGATCATTGTAACAATGGTACGATCATTGTAGTACTGGTATGTATCACTCTAACAATGGTATAGATCAATGTAGAAATGGTATGAAATATTATAGTAGTGTTATAATAAGTTGAAATTGGGATAAACCCTAATTTACAAGCACAAATATGATCCATAAGTGGAACCACCATAGAGGATAGGAGGATTTTCATCCTCAGATCTTGTTCACCTAGAGGGTTTTCATCCTTTGTGATGAAAAGTTGAACAAATGTTGCTCAAGCTTGAAAAGGGTTTTGAAATTGATCGAATGATTATGAATCATGATTTTTTTTCATCCAACCCTTTTAATAAGTACCTTCTCCTCTAAAACCCAAATAAACAACATTTTATCTTCTATTTTGAAGTTGGCATGTTATTATTTTAATAGTCATCTTTATCCTTGCTTTTGGCCCAATTAATAATCATTCCTTTATGGCCCACTTTAATAATAATGATTAAGTATTTTTTCTCCATGTTATTAATTAAAGTGACTTTAGGATAACTTAAAACATTAATATTAAATTATTTCATTATAATTATTTCAAAAAGGGGACATGACATTCCTCATGACTACTGTAATCCATTTTTTGATTATGGAATACCTCCTCAGATTTTAAAAGTCTTTTAATTTGCTTAATATCTAAAAAAAACTCTCCTATGATTGATGTTATCAGGGATAGAAGGCATAGATGGGCATGGTTTGAAATAAGAACCAGAAGTTTCCATTGCAATAACCTCATGGTTATCCTCTATTGAAATAATAGTAATATTGAAGTCCAAATAGTCTTCAATCATGTCCCAATATTGCATTTCAGTCTTGTTTCAGCCTAGGATGTCTTATAGCACATTTATTTCTTACTTATTGCACAGTCATATCTTTATCTCCGACAACCACCAAATACTTTAGCCTTGATTATTTCATAATTTTAATCCCAATTAGCAAATATTCATATTCACCTACATTATTTGTATAATCAAATTCCAATATGAATGAACAAGGGATGGTAGTGCCATAATATAAAGTGTAGATGACTCTATCCCCTATACCTCCCTTTGAGTTAGTACCAACAAAATGCATTGACCATGGGCACTAAATAAAGTACCAAAGGTTGTCTTTGAACAACAACATCGGTGAAGAGTGAGTTATGTCTTCTTAACTCGTGACCATGAATGTTCCAAAATCCATATCAATAACTTGTTATTAGTCCACTAGTGTAGTGGGATCTTCCATGTTGTGAAGAATCTTTCTCTCACTATACAAAGTGATATGGTTTCTATCATGCAATAGGATAGATGCATAGGACCAATCCATCCACATTATGCCCCCAAGTGAGCAACCCACTTATGTGATGGTAGCATACCCTACTTTAGTGGATGGAGTACTATCACAATGTCCATGCTAATAAAAGGACCATGATAGGCCTTCAATTAAGCTTTGACATATCTGATAATGCCATAAACCTTCACTTCACATGAATCCATTGCATCTATATTTCCATAAGCTTTAGTTATCTTTAGGTCTAGTTGGTTCCTGACTTCAAGTGGCATAACATTCATTGTTTCTTCATAATCTATCATACAACTGTGTAAAATTTGATCATTAATGATCAAATAAATCTAGAAAGAAGTTATATCATCAGTTAATGTAACTTAGGAAGATCCTAAATAAATTTCTAGAGCATTATCATCAAATTCATGTGACATTTATTTAATTACAACAAGTGCACTATTCTGATTTTTAGTGTTTGGAATTGGTTTTTATGGCATAACAATTATATTGAATCCAAAATGCTTTGAAAATAAAATTTCATCTCACTCAATTCAGCTAGTTCAATAATTGAAATAATCATTTTCAACTTGCAGATTTCACTAGACCAATCAAAAGATGCATTCCATATATTAGGATAATGATTCCTATTATTATCATTCTATAATTTGGAGATGAATGGCCTAGATACCTTTTGTACTTCTATCAGATGAGGTAGATTAGGTGAAACAATAGTTGGATCCTTCCCCTTTCATTGTTCTCTTTTAGGGGAAAGCATAACATTTGGCTCCTTAGCTAGAATAGACTATTTGGTGGGCTCATACCTTGATTGATTTAATGGAACAACAGGTTTATTAGGCTCCAAAACTTACTAGTTTATTGATTTGAAATGAGCTCTAATTTAATATGCCTACACCTAATCTCTTAATAAAATGATTTCATGTGACCAACATTGGATTTTGTGTTATCTTTATGGTTTAGCGACAAATTTGGATTTCACAGAAACTTTGGATTTTGGATTTTGTGTAAAATCCTAAAGTGACTTGGATGTAACATCTTCAATTTTTGTTTGGTTTTTGTCAAGTGTGTGTACATAGAACATTTAAACATAAAGGTAATTTACCTCTTAAAATTTATAAAGTATGCTTTGCATGAATAGTTCCTTGTAGTAGATTCTTTTAACCCTTTCTATCCTTTATATAAACCTCATATTGTTGTCCTAAATCTGGAGCTTTAATCTCAACATATTTATCTATTATACACACTGAGATATTACTATCCATGGAAGCTGAGTAAGACAATAACCAAGCAGTGACCTTGTGAATGGGCAACTAAAACTTTGAACGATTGAAGTTATGTCTATTTCTATCATTTCCATATTGGTGGTTCATCTCCACACAACCAAACTTAAACATGCATGTTTCTCATGTTTCTTTTTAGAGTAGGGTTTCACATGGAGGAGCTTAGTAGTCTCTATAATTTTAACCACATCGACCTATCTAGTTATGACTTTTAGTTAATCCTATTACCCCTCTTTTGAATTTCACCCATTTGTCCCATCTTCATCTTTCATATAATTCATTCCTATTTGCATGCCCCACTTGATTTCAGAATGTATCCTCATTGGTTTCACTTTATCTCTCTAACTGCCCTTTACAGGGCTTCCTCCTCCCAAATTTCTTGCATAGTTAGAAATGAACAATGTTGATTAGATCAGGGAACTACAATCTAAGAATATACCTCTCTTTTATTCTACATTAGTCTTCTTCACTTGTTGGCCTTTTTTCCTCGTATACCAATCTCAAAGGAGTAATTCCTCTATCCATTAAAAAAATTTAGACTTGAAAAATTGGACCTTATATCTAATAATTTTATAAGGACATACCATCCTCTATTTGTCATATTTCCTCTCTTCGAGATCTAGACCTTGGTGAAAACCTAATAAATGGAACAATTATAGGTGCCATTTCAAAGCTTGTTCTAGATTAGAAATATTGTTTCTAATTTCCAAAAATTTGAAAGGCAGTATTTCCCTTTCCTTATTTGAGAATCTAACTAAGCTTTTAGCATTGGAATTTTTCAAAAATCAACTTACAGTTAACATATTCACAACTTGGATTCCACAAGTTTTTCACCTTTAGTACCTTCGATTGAGGTCTTGTAATTTTTAGAAAGTGATTTCATTAAAATATTGAGGTCTTGTGTACTCAATATTCATTAAAATATTTGGACTTTTCAAATAACATCATTGTGGAAAATATTCCCACTTGGCTATGGGATATTTCTAATTTTGAAGCACACAATCTTTCTGATAACAAATTAGAAGGTTCAGTGGTCCATATAAGGGGAAATTCATTGTAAATTATGGGTTTACATGGGAATGGCTTAAGGGTATTTGTTTCCCTTATTATTTTTTAGGCACATTCTTCCTCTTTTGATGTGTTTACTGGATTTGTAAGAAAATGAGTTTTTAAATGGCTCTATTTCTTATGTAATTGGTATATTTAAGAACCTATTCTTGTTAGGAACTAATCCAAGTAGAGGAATTATAGATTCAATCCATATAGATGAAACAACTATGAGTTGTACATTCTGTACTTGCAGTGAACAAGCTGACAGATACCATCCCTTAAACTTTGGAGAAATGTTTATATATTTGACATTAGGCATAATTTTTTTGAAAACAACATTTTTTCTCATTATTAGTTATTGCAAAGATAATCATAATAATTAAAAAGTAAGGTATGTATGTATGTGACCCATCATACTTCTCATTACACACTATGAGTGTAGAGAAACCTGTCAAAGTCATTATATTGATTTATGTAGGGAACCAGTATGCCATAAAGAACACTAGTCCTTTATGAGCCACAAGATAGCCAAGATTGTTGTGTTTGAATTTGAACATACAAATCCAAGAACATCATGTTGGTTGAAATTCCATTTCAACTGGCATTTATATCTACTAAATTTACTTTTCACACTTTTGTTACATTATCAAAACATTCATCATAGTTAATTCTACAACCATGCATTCACATCTAAACTCAAAAAATAATAAGAGCAAGCTATCATAACTTTAAAACTGACTGACTACATGGGACTCCATGCTATTGACCAAAATAAAAACTAGTAAAGCAAATCACAATGTAAATACGCCAATGATGCGGTAGTTTTGTATTCCTCTTTTGAAGAGCTCAAGTTTTCATCTTTCAATTAGATTCAAAATCATTTATCTTTTTTGGTAAAGTGGAAAGAGGATTTTCAATGAACATAAAATGAGCATCATTTTGTGTTGTAATTTGAGCTAATTTAGAGAGTGAGAGCTCAGTTGATCATGAGTATGTTATAATCAATGTGTTATTCAATTTTTAAGCTTGTGTTTACAGTGCTTCTTAGTTGTTGAGCTCTTTACGACCCTATCAAGTTGTATTGGAGCACTTCTACTTGAGATTTGAAAAATTCATTGTTTTCTATTATTTGAAAGCTGATTTCAATTTCCCTTGGCATGGTATAATGAACACATTTCTCTGATTGGGCTAAATGTTGGCTTTTATTAGTATACATAATTACAATCTTGTTTCATTAAAAACAAATTACAAAGGGAAGCTCTCTCAATATCCTTGTACTGTTTCTTCTAATTATTACATAGGTAAGTGAAAATATTTTGGAAACTCTTCTCCACTTTGGAAATATTTTGGTCCATCAATCTTCATAATGAAGAAATCCTTGTAGTGGTTGTTGGACTGAAGTTCTCTAGGTCATGTTTGTGTCCATGCCTTTTCTAGTTTTCTCTTGCAAGCCTCCTTGATTATAATGGGAGATGAGACTACTTCATCTTACATAGCACATATTCCTTATTAGAAAACCATAAAAATTGATTGACACTTAATGTTCATATTGTAGGCTACCTAAAATATTAGCAAACCTTTGGGTGGGAAACATCTAGTGTAATGTTCACCCAAAAATCTGACTAGTTTAAAAAAAAATTAAAATTAAAATTAAAATTAAAATTAAAATTAAAATAAAATAAAATAAAACAAACTAGGGGAAATAATCCAAGCCATTCTTTTATTGAGTTGTTTAGAAAGCTCCAATAGAACATAGGTTTCAATTAGGATGTTTGCTTTCAACAACATGGTTCCAAGCTATCAACAATTCAACACACTAAAACGTGGATAGGCTTTATCTCCATGATTCATTTCTAGATACTATACCTCCATCAGTTCATCTTGACTAAGATAGGTCAATTTAGGTTCATGCCATACATGTTGCATAAGAGTTTATAAGGTAACCTATCATGAATCATATCACTCTTTGAACCAAAGAGAACTTCCACTTATACCTAAAATATTCACTAGCAATGATCACCAATTTTTATTAGGACTTCATTACCAAGGACCCCCATTTAGGAGTTCACAATGCATCAAGACCTAGTATCTTGTCATGCCCATGTTATTCCACAATAGCGGTTTTAGTGGGATTAGAGTGTCAACCACCAAGAATTAAAATATATTTGTTCTGGAGAGAGTTGACCCTGCTAGGTGTTTTGATAATCTCTAAGAGGGTTCATAATACAGAGTATGCACAACTAGCTTCATTTTCCTTAAGCTTTGTCTTAGGTAAAATATCCACAGTAAATTTGAAAACTCTTCCTAGGTTACATTTCATATCTAATGATTCTATAATTATGATATGTTTAGCTACTCTATACTAGAAGTAGGGTCCAAATCAAATTTCCAAAGCATGGATTAATGTAACAACATGTTCCATACTACTATTGCTTCCTACTAGGGTGGAAAGGCAAGTTCACTATCCAAATAGATTTTTCATCACAAAAACTGGGTAGCTATCCATAACAACTAAATGCCTCCTTGATAGGTCCTTTTGAGGTAACTAGACACTGAGATTTTGTTTCCCAAGAGCTTGTGGACTGGGCAACAAACTTAGTAGAATTCAAATAAGTCCTTTGACCACAACAAATTTGCACTTCTTTATGATTTAATCCTCTCCATTTCTTACTAAATAGTATCAGGACTTTGATTCCAAGGATATCTTAAACAATTGAGTGGATCTCATGCATTAAGGAACAATAACTTGTTATAAACAACATGAGTCTATAAACCATTGTTCTTGAATTTTATTTTATTTTTGAAATAAATAAACCATTGTTCTTGACTATTTTTTTTTTTGAAATAAATAATATTTTTTCTCATCACTATTTCTTGTAATAACAATCATAATAACCAAAAAGAAATGTATGCTTGTGTGACCCATCATACTTCTCATTGCACACTGTTAGTGCAGAGAAACCTATCAGGGTCATTCTACTGATTATGTAGGAAGCCAATATACCCTAAATAACACTAGATTTCTCATTTAGGATCCACATGAGTTAGCCAAGATTATTGTGTTAAATTTTGAAAATGCAAACCTCAGAGCATCAAGTTGGTCAAACTTCCATTTCATCACAAATGATTTAGAAAGTGTTGACTCTTGCCTTTATCATGCTTTGTGTGTAAAAGTTTTTTAAAATAAAAATTCAACCTTATATTAATAGTGGGTATAAAGTATAAAAGCATCTGCCTCTAAAAAATACAAAATTGGGAGGACAGAACCAAACATCAAGAATTACAATAACTTCAAATATGATCCTTACGAGAAGGCCACATACTATACCAGCCAAAAGATCTATGACTGAAAGCATCTAAGAATAGCTAGGAAAGAACAAGTTTGTCTGATTACATTAAAAGATAATTATGATTAACAAAAAATTTAAACACACCTGTAACAAGTAACATATATTTGAAAGAAAAAACTCTTGAGAGAACATGCAGATGATCTTGAGAGAAAATGCAGATCTTTTATGCATGGGTGTAGACTTTTATATGTTATGTTTAGACAGGGAAAGAGAGTTGTAGGTTATCATAGGATTATGTACATTGGTTAAGTAGATAAGAATGGTATAAAGAATATTTATATAAATTTTTTGACATTAGTTTAAAAGATTGTATTGAATGGATTTTTTAGAATGTCTGATTTTTAACGAATAAACTTAGTTGATTATGGTACATAAGAAAATTACATGGATTTTCACCCCAAAAAATATTAATGTTGAGATTTTGTGACAGTTATCCATTCAACATTGCCCTTAAAAATCTCATAAAATCCATGTTTACAAATGAAACATGAAAGAGTAATTATATATTTACTATATTTATTATAATAATCCTTAAGGATCTTTTAAAGTCCACTTGAATTTTCTCCTTTCCTCCTATATGGTCTTAAAAAAAAATTCTAAAAAAATTTAAGTTTTAAAAAAAAGTTCAAATGGCTGCCAAATTTAAACCCTAAATAGATTGTTTGTGTTTGTGCTACTCTACTACTGATGGTGGTGGGAAAAGTGTATTGTAGTGGATTCTATATGACCGTAAAATTATGTGGGTAGTTATTGAGTCTCATATGTTTACCATGTGTTTTTATCTTGTTGCCATCCTTGAATCTTGTTATGGTTCTACATCATATGTTTACCATGTGTTTTTATCTTGTTTTTCCATCCTTGAATCTTGTTATGGTTCTACATCATATGTTTACCATGTGTTTTTATCTTGTTTTTCCATCCTTGAATCTGAATAAAAATTTAGGAGATGTTTTTTGAGGAATGACGTCACACCAAACTGCTAGCATTGGTTGTAGAAATTCATGTTTTATAGATGGTACAAAAATTTAAATTTATTAATTTATTTTTTAGTGTACCGATGTTCAATCTTTGTTTAAAAGTGTATTTGTTGTATTTATTAGTATTTTAGTTTTATGCTTTATTATGTTTAAAGGTCAATCCGTAAGAGCTCAAATACATGTCATCAACAACACGAAGGTAATTGAAAGGCCTCTATTTTAGGGATGGTAAGTTCTATTTATTTTAGGGACGGTAAGTTCTACTCAATGCTTTCCAATATCATGATTTCTTTTGATTAATTTTATTATTTCTTCCTACATGTAAATATAGCCTTCAACCTATAGGTGATGTAAATCTTCAAACAAATATGCATCAGCAACAAAAAGATGTTGATTAAAGTTCTACCTTTGAGGGAATTGATGGTAAGTAAGAGTACTATTAATTTATTATTTTTTAATATAGTTCTTCTAAATTGCATCATGTTTTCTCTTCGTATGTAATATTATCTTGTAATTTGTGACTTGCATCTAAGTGCAAATAGTGGTGCACAAAATGGAGGAATTCTAGCAAAAGTAATGCATTTCCACACAATAAACGTAATGAGGCTAAGGAATATAAACCAATTTTTTTCTTAATACTTTTTTAATTCATAATAAATGATGTTTTATCATTGTATTTAGTCTTAATATCATATTGATACTAAGGAATATAAACCAAATTTTTATTAATATTATTTTAATTCATAATAAATGATGTTTTATCATTGTATTTAGTCTTAATCTTCAAAAAATTCTAGATTTTGGATTAGAGCCAAGAATTTCAAAAGATGAAATGATAAAGGCTCTTGGAGACAACTTGGAATATATTCATAGTCACTTGGTAAAGGATGGAACTAGTGATAGTGCAAAGAAATGCTTTTAGCTAATGGTTCATAGCTTACATGCCCTCATTGATGAGTTTCTAAAAGTGGTAAATGATGATGCATGGAGCAAAGGAGCTTTTTCCACAATGGAATTTCTAGAGATGGTCTGAACACAATCTGAGCATGTTCTAGGTTTGGCACTACAATTTCTAGCCATGGTCTGAGTGGCGGCAATAATGGTCTGAGTTTCTAGTAGGGCTTGACTGCAATGGTATCCTCTAAGAGTAGGACCTAAAAACATCAAAGGTCAGTAGTCTACATAACTCTCGTTTCCTAAATTTAGGGTTTGTCTTTTCATTAACCATACCCACTACCATAAAACTTTAAAATGGAGACCCAAAAGCCATAGAAGAAAAAACCACATTTCATGATTTAAACCTAACAGCAGGCAACATCCACAAAAAAGTAGATGGACTGGATACCATTTTAGCAAGGGAACAGATTTCTATGGAGGGAAAGAGGAAAATAGGGATACAACAAATGGATCCTCAAACCATCATGATAATCCCATTTTAAGTAACACATATATTAGAAAACCTGAGTAAACACAAACTCTATGCAGCAAAGGACATAGAAATAATATTTTTGTACTCCCAAAAACAAGGTTACAATCAGGTCAAACTGGTGGATTCAGGAGAAATGTTGACATATGTCAATGCCAAATAGTATAAAATAATTTTACAGCATAGATAGATCAAGATAGTAAGAAAAATAAAATGGATAGGGGGTTAAAAATTCATGGCAATCCTTCCAAAGTCATTGATAAAAACTCAAGCAACACCAGATTCAAACACAAACACAAAAAACCTTCAATATGTGTCTAACTAGATAAGGCGGTCATCTAAAGACAATATAATACTAGAGAGAGGAAGCGAAGCAACCAGAAGGAAAGAAACATCAAGCATTCAACATAGGAGAGAAGGTTAGAAATCAAGAAAATCAAGGTGAATATAGCCCCATATCAACACCTTTAACATGGTCATCAGAGCTATATGTCAAGGAACTATTGGCCTTAAATAAGAGGGTGGATAACATGGAGATGAAAGAACAAATGATAGATACTAAGATTTAAGAGATTATTGAAACTAGTTGAAAGCTAGCATAGGATAACAAGATGCTCAAAGGCCAAATAAATATTTTGCAACACATCATGAAAATAGGGTAGCAAGAGATTATTTCATTAAAGTTTAAACTAAAACAAAGCAAGATCAAAAACATAACCATAGCAAATAGAGAAAGAGGTATCCTACAGATCAAAGAGATTCAATTAGCAATAGCAAACATGAAGGTTACAAAAAATAAACTATTGGAAAAATTAGAAGAAGCCAAAACATGGGTACAGGTAGTAAGAGAACCAATAGAAACATAAAAGGAGCTAATAACTAAGCAAATCAAGATGCAAATGTGGGAAGAAAGAGACCGCCAGGATAGGGCAGTGAACAAAATAATCAAAGAGTTAAAAGAACATGGAGAAGGAGAAGTTACCAACAAAATGGTAAGAGACTTCTTACTAGATCAGCTACAATGGGTAGGGCATATCTACCAAGCAAACATAATTGATAAAATAGTAGGGGGGATATAACCAAAAATATAAAGGTGAATTTGAAAAATGCAGAAGATAAGAATAAAATACTAAGAAACAAGAGGTTCCTCAAAGGCACACAATTTTATATAGATGAGGACCTAACCCCAATGCAAATAGAAGAAAGAAAGAAAGAATGGGAAAAATTAGTGGCAGCAAGAAAGGAAGGGAGGGCAGCATGGTTTTATAAGTGGAAAGCCCAAATTAGTGACAAAAATACACATAAATAGGGAGACGGGCCCCCCAAAGATCATCTTACAATGGTTAGCTAGAATTGTAGAGGTTATCCATGGAGGAGGGGTCCTGGGTTGGGGCCCATAGTAGAGGGCAAGGACATTATTATCTTGGTAGAAACACATGAGCATGAGAGCTATAGAGTGCCAGAATTTGAAGGTTATGAAAAATTCTCTGTTTGGAATGAGTTGGTAGATAATGAAAGAGGGCATGGAGATGTGACAGTGTTGGTAAGGGAAACCTGGCAAGTAGTTATAAAAGAATAAAAGAAGGATCCAAACAATCAGTACATATGGTTGAAGTTGATAGACATGGAAACCACTTTCTATCTCATAGCTTGCTACTTTGCCTCTTATGGATCTAAAACATACAAGAAAAGGATTCTGAACAAAAAAGACACTTTTGAAGCATTGAAAAGAGACAAAAATATTCTATAATTTAGGTGAGATCATTTTATTAGGGGACTTTAATGCAAGAGCATCAAACAACCAAGCTCTTTATCTTGGTAAGGAGGAAGGGTGGAATGACAACCCTTTGTGGTTAGAAGAAGATGAACATCAGAAATGGGAACAAGTCTCTCAAGACAAAAAAGCGGTTATCTCTCATTTTGGGGCTGAACTATTAGGAATATGCAATTTACATGACTTGATCATATGTAATGGAATAAAAACATGGCTGAAATTAGGAAACATCACATGTCAAACATACAACAGGCAAAGCATAGTGGATTATGCCATCTATTCACAAGATTTTATATCATGGATATCATAGGTTGAGATAGGAAGCTGTCTAGCAGAAATGAAATTAGATCATAACCCTATTTATGTGAAGATTAACATGAAAAACAATGATCAACAGAGGTTGAATCTTCATCCAAATAAAAAAATAGATTTTCAAAGCAAAATACTTATGAATCAAGAAAACCAAGACACTTTTAGAGCAATGATTGCAAAACAAATTAAGGAAATACATGTTGTAGGCAACTCAAACAAGAACAAGAGAATAATAAACAATGAGAACTT
Source organism: Torreya grandis (assembly GCA_037957365.1). Classification (NCBI taxonomy): domain Eukaryota; kingdom Viridiplantae; phylum Streptophyta; class Pinopsida; order Cupressales; family Taxaceae; genus Torreya; species Torreya grandis. Next base: position 798,627 of record JARHVA010006795.1, read on the forward strand.
GATGATTATCATACACAAGGCACTAAAGGAATGCAAGAGATCTAGATTTTAAAAAAGTACCAAAAATAACTTCTCAACTTATCCATGGTTTGATGATGATTTTGTTGTCCCCCAAAAATATCAGCTATCTTTAGGGCAACATTTGAATTATTTTGGTCTTACAGACCAAAATTATCTCTTCCCTTTTCGAATTTTGTCTTGGGCATTCAAACTCCTCATTTTTAAGCTTTTCAGAAATCTACGAACTGTAAACAGGCTCATTTCTACAATTTCAACGGGTTTCACGACTTATATAGGTGTGTTCAATCAAAAGGAATCAGTTTCTAACAATTGGTCATTTTCAAAATTGGTTCATTGCCTTGGTTCAAACAGAAATTTCCATCGGCAAGCATCAGCAACAAGTTCAACGTTTGGTTCATCTTTTGGTTCAACGTCAAATGGTTCAAAGACAAGTTCAATCAAGCGGTTCAACGCTTTGTTTCAACATTTGGTTCATTCACTCAGCTTCAACACTTTGATTCATTCTTTGGTTCAATCAAGTGGTTCGTCAGTCAGTTCAAAGCTTTGTTTGAACCGTTGAATCAAAATTTGGTTCAACGACTAAGTTCAATGAAAAGGTTCAAAGCTTTGGTTCGACGGTTGGTTCAAAGACATGGTTCAAAGGCAAGTTCAATGTTCGGTTCAATGCTTAGTTCATTGGCTCGGTTCATTCAAATTGAACCATCAGCTTGAACCATTTTTTGGTTTAATCAATTGTTTCAATGTCTTGGTTCAATGAATTGATTCATCACCAAAATTCAAAGAAGCCTGAAGGCCATTCAAAGACTGCCCATAGGGTAGATACCCTTGCAGGAGACTCTTCCCGACTCAAAATAGGTCATTCCTTAAGGCCTGAAAAGGCAAGTATAATTCAAAAAAGTGCCAAACAGGAAAGCCAAAAGAAGATAAAGGAATGACGCACCTAAAAACATCAAATTCAACTCAGTGAATTAGCTGTTGATCTTTTAAACATACAGACCAAAATACAATCACAGATCTCAAGGCCAAGACCAGCAGAATGTGGAGAAAGAACAAAATAGTAAATTAAATCCAGGACCCGATTCAATTAGCCAGACAAGGAGGAATGATGAAGATAAGACCAGATCGCCAGGTGGAATATTGGAAGTTACAAACTTTCAATAAGCGTGACTTATTTCCTTGCATTGATAAAATCAAATGGGTAAAGCGCCCCTAAGTTTCGACACATCTCCTTAACAGATTCCAACGTAAATTGATGTATTGATTATTCCCAAATCCTTCTTAAGAGGCTATATAAGGGACTTTCTTCGATTGTAATAAGGATCTCTTTTTTTGGACAATTAGAATGAAACTCTACCCAAATTGAGAGGCATCATTGAGACTTTGTGCTCAGTCTGTTAATCATATTTGTTGAGTTATGGAGCTAAAAGCTTCACCAAATGAACAAATGCAAAGGTTACTGGAGTTACACAGTCACCGACATCGGTCAGGGGTCGACCAGAGGCTGCCAACATCGGTTATGGATCAACCGACGTCGGTCATATGCAGACAGACAGGGACCGACGTCGGTCATCTATGCGTTCCAAAATTCTATTTTTGAGGCAAAACAGATTGTTTGCATGAAAAAATTAACTGTAAGTATTAAGTCTGCATTTCTATTTTTGGCAGGACAGATTTGAACCTTTGATTAAGAGGTGTATCTAACGGTGGAGAATGCATAGCTCATGAATCCTAGTATTATATAATAGGGTTAGATCTTCATAGTTTATTGGACAGGATAATACATGTAAATGTGAATCAATCCAAGTGTTGGAGTTGGTTGTAATTGAGAGAGAGAACTCTTGAGGGAAAGAGATCTGTACATCTGAGAGGTGTGAGAAGAAAGAGAGATTTCTTCATTATATTTTCTTCTAGAAAAGTTTAATACAAGTTTTTGTGTTATTTCTTGTATCTCATATTCTTTGTTGTTTTTGATTTCTAGTTACTTATTATTTTTGGTTTAATTCCGTGTTTAGTTGCTTACACAAAAGTAATCAATTGTACTATAAGATCCTAACAAGTGGTATCGGAGCATTGGGTTCAATAACAAGTTGTATCAGATCGGGTTAGTGTTTGTTGATTACAGGTCACTCACAAGGGTTTTTGATTGAGTGGGAGTAAAGCAATGGCAGAAGAAAGTAAACTAAGAATGGAGAAATTTAACGGCAAGAATTATCAATTATGGAGGATGCAGATCGAAGATTATCTGTATCAGAAAGATCTATACTTACTGTTAGGTGGGGTATCAAGAAAACCCACAGATATGCAAGATGAAGAATGGACTGTTCTTGATAGAAAGGCTCTTGGATCTATAAGATTGAGTCTGGCATCTTCTGTGATTTCTAACTTATCACAGGCAAAGACAATAGTAGAGTTAATAGATACTTTAGCAAATTTATATGAAAAGCCCTCAGCTTCAAATAAGGTATATCTTATGAAGCAATTATTTAATTTTCAAATGCAGGAAGGTGGATCTGTATCTACTCATCTAAATGATTTCCATGTAATAGTAAATCAGTTAAATTCAGTCAAAATAGTTTTTGATGATGAAATTAAGGCTCTCTTAATCTTATGCTCTTTACCTGAAAGTTGGCATAGTTTGGTAATGGCAGTTAGTAATACTGCATCTGCTTCAAATATCTTGAAAGTTGATGATGTTGTTAGTGTAATCTTGAATGAAGAAATTCACAGGAAAAGTATAGAGAAAACATAAGGTAATGCTTTAAGTTTTGAAAGCAAGGAAAGGCAAAAAGAGAAGGGCAAGCAAGGGAGATCAAGGTCAAAGTCAAATATGAGAAATAGATCCAAATCCAGAAATGAAAGAAATATAATCTGTTGGAATTGTGGAAAGAAAGGGCATGCAAAGAAAGATTGTTGGTTGAAAGTTAAAGAAGAAAATCAGCATGAAGGTAAAGAAGAAGCAAAAGTTACAGGTATTGTTGCACAGGATGCTCTTATATTTTCTTTGGTAATAAAATAGAATCTTGGGTTTTAGATTCTGGTGCCTCTTTCCATGCAACCCCAAATAGAGAATTTTTCAATGATTATGTCCATGGAGATTTTGGAATAGTCTATTTAGGGGATGATGAGCCTTGTAAAATTGTTGGCAAAGGAAAAGTGCAGCTAAAATTGCAAAATGGCAACACATGGGTGTTGAAAGATGTCATGCATGTACCCGTCCTGAAGCAAAATTTGATTTCTATAAAAAATTTGGGTGATAAGGGTTGCACAGTAACTCTCACAGCAGAATCTTGGAAGGTTTCCAAGGGTGCACTTGTAATAGCCAGAGGTAAGAGAGTAAGTACACTTTATCTATCTACTTGTATCACTGATCATTCTCCTTTTGTTTTATCTACTTTAGATGTAGATGCAAAGTTGTGGCACTGTAGGCTTGGCCACATGAGTGAGAAGGGAATGAATATTCTTAAGTCAAAAGGTAAGCTTTCAGATTTGAAAAGCATAGATCTAGATTTCTGTGAGCATTGTATTTTTGTAAAATAGACGAAAGTGAGGTTTCTTAAAACATGGTCAACAAAGAAGAATCACAAGTTGGAGCTTGTTCACACAGACATGTGGGGACTAGCTCAGGTAGCTTCTATTGGAGGATCACAGTATTATGTTTCTTTCATTGATGATGCTACAAGAAAGGTATGGGTTTATTGCATAAAGAGGAAATCTAATGTTTTTGACACATTTAAGAATTGGAAAGCTTTAGCTGAGAATGAAATAGGTTTGAGATTGAAATGTCTTAGATCTGACAATGGTGGTGAGTACTACATCAATAAATTCAATAGTTACTATTCTATGAATGGAATACGCAGGGAAAGGATGGTTCCAAGGACACCTCAGCAAAATGGAGTTGCTAAAAGGATGAATAGAACAATAATGGAGCGTGCACAGAGTATGAAGTTTCATGCTAGTTTACCCTTACAGTTTTGGGTAGAAGCTGTAGATACTACAGTTTACCTGATTAACAGAGGACCCTCTACTACACTAGATGGTGGAATTCCAGAAGAGGCATGGATAGGTAAAAGGTAGATCTTTCATTTCTCAAAGTTTTTGGTTCTGAAGCTTTTGTGCACATTGATAAAAAAAATAGAAAGCAGCTGGATGATAAATCTATGCGGTGCATATTTATTGGTTATGGCTCTGGAGATTTTGGATTCTAGTTGTGGAATTTAGGAACTAACAAAATTATTAGAAGCTGTGATGTTGTTTTCAATGAGAAGGTGATGTACATTGATCAGCTCAAGAAGCTAAATAATTCTGAGTAGGGCAATGTTGATTTGGATGAGGTTATGATCCAAAATGAGCTCGCGGGTACAAATAATCACACACAAGAAAACACAGACATCGACGTCGGTTAGGCATGAATCGACGTTGGTCAAGCAGGAACCGACATCGATCAGACAGTAACTGATGTTGGTCATACAAGAACCGATGTCGGTCATGTGGAACCGACATCGGTCAGGTACAGACCGAGAGATGACCGAGATCGATCACTGACAAAAAGAAATTTGGGTAGACAGTAAGCTATGAATGAGTTTCAAACGCCCATGAGGAGGTCAGAAAGGGTAAGTAAACCTTTGATTCGATATTCCCCTTCTTTATTCTACTTATTGCTCACTGATAGTGGAGAACCAGAGAGTTTTGATGAGGCAATGCAGGTAGAAACCAGGAAATAGTGGGAGCATGGCATGAATGAGGAAATTGATTCCTTGAAAGAGAACCAAATGTGGGATTTGGTTGAGTTGCTAGCCAGAAAGAAAGCACTAAAAAATAGATATGTTTACATGGTAAAGGAAGGAGAGAATGGACAAATGAGACATAAGGCCAGGTTGGTAGTAAAGGAATTTGCACAAAAACCAGGTATTGATTTTGGTGAAATTTTTTCTCCTGTAGTAAAGATGACTTCTATTCGGACTGTATTGTCTTTAGTTGCTATTGAGGATTTGCATCTTGAGCAGCTTGATGTTAAGACAACATTTCTTCATGGAGATTTGGATGAAGAAATATATATGGATCAGGCAGAAGGATTTGAGATCAAAGGTAAGGAGAAACTTGTGTGCAGGTTGAAGAAAAGCTTATATGGTCTTAAGCAAGCTCCAAGACAATGGTATTTGAGGTTTGACAGGTTTATGACAGAGCATGGCTTTAGTAGATGTTAATCTGACCATTGTGTTTATTTTAATAGATTGGATAATGGTAGTTATATTATCCTACTACTGTATGTAGATGATATGATTGTTGCAGGTTCACACATGCAGGATATTAATGAGCTTAAGGTAAAATTAGCTCACATATTTGCCATGAAGGATTTAGGAGCAGCAAATAAAATCCTTGGCATGAGTATTAAGAGAGATAAGAAAAATCACAGTTTGATTTTTTATTAAGAGGATTATGTGAACAAGGTGTTAGAGAGGTTTAATATGCAGGATGCAAAACTGGTAAGCACACCTATGGCTGGACACTTCAAGTTGAGCAAAGAATAGTATCCTAAATCACATGATGAGGTTGAGTACATGAGTAGAGTTCCATATGCTTCAACAGTTGGGAGCTTGATGTATGCAATGGTATGTACTAGACCTGATATAGCCCAAGCAGTGGGAGTTGTCAGCAAGTTTATGGCCAATCCAGGGAAGGAACACTGAAAATCAATTCAGTGGATTCTCAGATATCTGAGAGGGACCAACAGTAGGCATTTATGCTATGGAGGGTCAAACACTTCTCTACATGGGTATGTAGATTCAGATATGGTAGGTGATTTGGATGGCAGGAGAAGCACCACAGGATATGTCTTCACTGTTGGTGAAATGGTGGTTAGCTAGATTTCAAAGTTGCAGAAGGTTGTTGCCTTGTCTACCATAGAGGCAGAATACATTGCAGTCACAGAGGCTAGCAAGGAAATGATTTGGATGACTCAGTTCATGGAAGAGTTGGGAAAGGAGCAAGAGAGTTGCAGATTGTACAATGATAGTCAAAGTGCAATTCATTTGGCAAAGAATTCAACCTTTCATTCAAGAACCAAACATATACAGTTTAGGTACCACTTCATTAGATAGGTATTGGAGGATGGTGAGTTAAAGCTGAAAAAGATCCATACAGATAAGAACCCTGCTGATATGTTAACAAAGCCGGTAACAAAGGAGAAGTTGAATCTTCATTCAACTTTTGTTGGTCTTCAAGATTGAACTTGAAGATGGAGAAGCTAGAGGATGTTGTTATACAGGTACAAGTGTAGCTGTTTATCTCCAAGTGGAAGATTATTGAGTTGTGGAGCTAAAAGCTTCACCAGATGAGCAAATGCAAAGGTTGCTAGAGTTACACAGTCGCCGACATTGGTCAGGATCAATCGACGTCAATCAGGGGTCGACCAGAGGCTACCGATGTCGGTTATGGATCGGCTGATGTCAATCATATGCAGACAAATAGGGACCGATGTCAGTCACCTGTGCATTCCAGAATTCTATTTTTGAGGCAGAACAGATTGTTTGCATGAAAAGATTAATTGTTAGTATTGAGTCCGCATTTCTATTTTTGGCAGGATATATTTGAACCTTTGATTAAGAGGTGTATCTAACGGTGGAGAATGCATAGCTCATGAATCCTAGTATTATATAATAGGGTTAGATCTTCATAGCTTATTGGACAGGACAATACATGTAAATGTGAATCAATCCAAGTGTTGGAGTTGGTTGTAATTGAGAGAGAGAACTCTTGAGGGAAAGAGATCTGTACATCTGAGAGGTGTGAGAAGAAAGAGAGATTTATTCATTGTATTTCCTTCTGAAAGAGTTTAATACAAGTTTTTGGGTTGTTTCTTGTATCTCATATTCTTTGTTGTTTCTGATTTCTAGTTACTTATTATTTCTGGTTTAATTCTGTGTTTGGTTGCTTACACAAAAGTAATCAATTGTACTATAAGATCCTAACAATATTTTGTTACTGGAATAAGAAAGCAAGGGAATTTTTCAGATTTTGTGCTGTGATTTCTTTGTTATTAAGGAAACTGTTCTTATGTCTTTTTCCTTGATATATTTTCTATTCCATTAATTCAATAAGCAAAATTAGTAAAATTAATCAGGAAGGTGTCCTGAAGAATCAATTGTGGAGAGACTTTGTGCCCCCATAGTTGCCTTCAGTGTGTTTTCTTTTCATTATTGTGTAAAGGACTTTGAGAAGACTTTGTGCCCTCATTGTCCTTCGTATATTACTCTTGATAATTTCAAGTAGAGACTTTGTGCAGTATCTCGATTTGTTGGTTACTACGCCCTCAATTACATTTTGCTTTTATTTCCAGGAGTTTTCTTGTGCTTTGCTGAATAGTATTTCTGAAAGAAGAGGAGTATTGTCTGTCATTTCCCCTGAGTTTTTCCTTTGATCCGTGAACATCATCTCTGAAAGAAGAGAGATGGATGATTTGTCCCACCCATGAGTATTATTTTCTATATATATATATATATATATGTGTGTGTGTGTGTATATATATATATATATATATATATATATATATATATATATATATATATATATGTATGTATATATATATATATATATATATATATATATATATATATATATATATATATATATATATATATATATATATATATATATATATATGTATATGTATATATATATGTATATATATATATATATATATATATGTATATATATATATATATATATATGTATGTATATATATATATATATATGTATATATATATATATATATATATATATATGTATATATATCATACCTATAGGGAATATATATATATATGTATATATATATATATATGTATATATGTATATATATATATATATATATATATGTATATATATCATACCTATAGGGAACCTCCCCTTGATGAGAGGAGAGATCAGTGTCTTTCTGATGTGGTAAAACTACACATTTGGATGACTAATCTTCCTACTTTGGCTGATTAGACCTATTTTGTTTATCAGTATGTTGATCGACAAAATATTCAACCAACAGATTTCAAGGAGGCAAAAAAAATGTTGAATGTCTCAGGTAAGGATAAAACACATACAAAAGTGTAAAAAAATCTAGTGAGAAATAAAAAAGAAGAGTTCGTGAAAACTAGGATGAAGGAGCTGATAACTATGGGGAAGAATAATCTGAGAGGTTTTTGGAGATAACTCCAGCAGGATAAAACAAATGTGGATAATAATATCTCTGACAATCAATAGCTAGAATATGCAAAAATGTTGTATGAAAGAGATCAAAATCAAGAATTGCTCTCTCCCCCCCAGTAATTGTCAATAAGGACAAACTATTCTCCACAAAATACATCAAGGAAGGAATCAAAAAGCCAGCAGTGGGCAAAGCTCAGGACTTGGATGGGTTGCAACCGAAATTTTTAAAATGGGGTTTGGAAGATTGTGCATCACACATAAAATATATATTCAATAGGGTTATTCAACATGGCTTTCCCGAAGATTGGACAACTAACAGGGTCATCCCCCTTGACAAAAGTGGTGATGCCAACAATTCCTCAAATTATCATACTATTATGATTAATCCTCATTTTGGTAAACTTTTCAATAGCATGGTGGAATGTAGAATTAGCCTTTGGGCTGAAAAGTAAGGTAAGAGGGTGAAAGGGTAGGCAGGGTTTAGACCAAAACACTCTATTATTGATCATTGCATCACCCTTAGGCATTTGATTGAAAAGGTTTAGGACAAGCAAGGGTAAGAGGTTTATTGTTGCTTTGTTGATTTCAAAAAGGCATTTGACACGGTGCCTAGAAGCAAACTTTGATTCTAGGGATATCTTAAACAATCGAGTGGAGCTCATGCATTAAGGAGCAATAACTTGTTATAAACAACATGAGTCTATAAACCATTATTCTTGGCTAATTTTTTTTTAAAGAAATGATATTTTTATCATCACTGTTTCTTGCAATAACAATCATAATAACCAAAAAGAAACGTATGCTTGTGTGACCCATCATACTTCTCACTGCACACTGCCAGTGCAAAGAACCCTGTCAAGGTCATTCTACTGATTTATGTAAGAAGCGAGTATACCCTAAAGAACACTAGAGTTCTCCTAGAGTTCTCCTTGAGGAGCCAAGATTGTTGTGTTAAACTTTGAACATGCAAACCTCAAATCATCAAGTTGGTTGAACTTCCATTTCATCACAAATTATTTAGTAAGTGCTTACTTCTTGTCTTTTTCATATTTTTGTGTGTAAATTGTTTTTAAAAAAATAAAAATTTAACCTTATATTAATAGTGGGTATAAAGTACAAAAGCATATCCCTGTGAAAAATACAAAATTAGGAGGACAGAACCAAACATCAAGAATTACAATAGTTTCAAATATGATCCTTGCAAGAAGGCCACATACTATCCCAGCCAAAATATCTATGACTAAAAGCATCTAAGAATATCTAGGAAAGAGCAAGCCTGTCTAATTACATTAAAAGAGCATTATGATTAACAAAAAATTTAAAGACACTTGTAACAAGTAACATATCTTTGAAATACAAATCTCTTGAGAGAACATGCAGATGATCTTAAGAGAAAATGCAGATCTTTTATGCATGGGTGTAGACTTTCTTATGCTATGTTTAGACAGGGAAAGAGAGTTGTAGGTTATTATTGGATTATGTACATTGGGTAAGTAGATAAGAATGGTATAAAGAATATTTATATAAATTTTCTGACATTAGTTTTAAATATTATATTGAGAGGATTTTTGAGAATGTCGGATTTTCAATGAATAAACTAACTTAGCTGATTATGGTACATAAGAAAATTACATGTATTTTCACCCCAAGAAATATTAATGCTGAGATTTTGTGATAGCTATTCATTCAACATTGCCCTTAAAAATCTCATATAATCCATGTTTACAAATGAAGCATGAAAGAGTAGTTATATATTTATTATATTTATTATTATAATCCTTAAGGAGCTTTTACAGTCCACTTGAATTTTCTCCTTTCATTTTATATGGTCTTAAAAAAAATTCTACCAAATTTTAAGGTTTAAAAAAAAAAGCTCATATGGCTGCCAAATTTAAAACTTGAAACAGATTATTGGGGTTTGTTCTGCTCTACTACCGATGGTGGTGGGAAAAGTGTACCATAATGGATTCTATATGACCGTAAATTTGTGTGGGTAGTTAATTGAATTTCACATTTTGTAAGACGCAGGCTTCCTATAGTCTCATGTGTTTACCATGTGTTTTTATCGTGTTGCCATCCTTGAATCTTTTTATGGTTACCATACGTTTATCTTGTTTACCATCGTGTTGTAATATGTTTACCATACTTTTTTATCTTGTTTTGCCATCCTCGAATTTGAATAAAAATTTATGCGACGTTTTTTTTTAAGGAATGATGTCACACCGAACTGCTAGCATTGGTTGTATAAATTCATGTTCTACAGATAGTACAAAATTTTAAATTTTAATTTATGAATTTATCTTATAGTGTACCGATGTTTAATCTTTATTTAAATGTGTACTTTTTTTATTTATTAATATTTTATTTTGATGCTTTATCATTATTCAGGGTCAATCCACAAGAGCTCAAATACGTGTTAACAACAACACGAAGGTAATTGAAGGGACTCTATTTTAGGGACGGTAAGTTCTACTCAATGTTTTCCAATATCATGATGTATTTTGCATTACATTTATTCTTTCTTCCTACATGTAACTATAGCCTCTACCCTGTAGATGATGTAAATCTTCAAATAATAATGCATCAGCAGCAGAAAGATGTTGATTAAAAGTCTCCCTTTGAGGGAATCGATGGTAAGTAAGAGTACTATTAGTTTATTGTTTTTGAATATAGTTTTTCTAAATTGCATCATGTTTTCTCTTCGTATGTAATCTTATCTTGCAATGTGTGACTTGCATCTAAGTGCAAATAGTGGTGCACAAAATGGGGGAATTCAAAGCAGTACATTTCCACATAGCGAACGTAGTGATGCTAAGGAGTATAAACCAAATGTTTCTTAATATTATTTTAATACATAATAAATGATGTTTTATCATTGTATTTAGTCTTAATCTTCAAAAAAATTCCAGATGTTGGATCAAAGCCAAGAATTTCAAAAGATGAAATGGTTAAGGCTCTTTAAAACAACTTGGAATATATTCATAGTCACTTGACGAAGGATGGAACTAGTGATAGTGCAAAGAAATGCTTTCAGCTAATGATTCATAGCTTACATGCCTTCATCGATGAGTTTCTGAAAGTGGGAAATGATGATGCATGGAAGAATATATGTGCAGCTAGGAGAGAAAAAGTATCACACGATACAAATTGCAAGGAGATAAAATTTATGGTTAAGAAAGATCATATTTTATTTCTTTGTTTCTGAAGGTGCCTATAAATTGAGGAAACCACTTCCTATTGCAAAGTTTATTGATCAAGATATTGCCTCACATATTTATAGATTCATCTCTACACATGGACAATTTCCAACTCACGATGAGCTTCCACAATGCTTTCTGAAACAACTATATGCAGAGTTCAAGCTTCATATGGAATTTAATTATACTAATGTGGGCTCAAATGTTTTGGCACTGATAAAGGTCGCACCTATGACCGATCTAATGCATAATTACATATACAATGGGATCGACCTAATGTTAGAGTTGTACATAAGAAGGAACCTGAGATTTCCACCAATCATGATATTAGTGATATGACTCAGAATATTGTTTAGTATCCTCACACAATTGTACCACATTTTTGAACAGCTGTACAAAACATTTCATCCATAGGTGTTGGGGTTGTTGAGGAGGTTAATGGCACACAACAAGGACAACAATATACACATAGGCCTTATTACATAGAGAATGAAATGCATGGATTGCATTTACATGATGTGAAACAGATTGGACATAAAATTTTACATAGTATGAATTCCATTCAGGCAATAAGGTTCATCAATGATCATATAAACATTATATATCCTCATGGGACGCTGCCTACACATAGAAATTATTTTAAAGAAATTAATGAAATTGGTGTTGATTCTACGGTAATTTCAATCTTTATATTTTAATGATACTAAATTTTTGTTTTCCAATTTGTAAATAATTTTACATTGGAATCTAACTTATATATTATTTTAAACGTGTAGTATACTGCAGCTGTTGTAAATGATGATTGGGATATGCAACATCGTGATTTCTGAACCTCATGGAAAAATATTGAACCTGATGCATATGAGGTGCGTTACTTAATATCATTGTCTACTTCTCGTTATTTTATATTTCAATTTGAGTAAAGAAGTTAGGTGTTTTGTGGCTCAAAAATATTATGTTTTTATTTTCAGAACATTGCACAAATTGATTAAAATTTAGTGCCTGGATCGGCTTTGATACGAGATCAACAAGCTATGGGTAGTATATTTGAATTGTAATTCATAGAGTTCCTACTGTATTTTGTTGAAGTTTTAACCAGTCAGAGATATCAACTATACAACTATTGAACTATTTTGCAGATAACCTATACAACCTTGAATTTTAAAAGAGGGAGAAAAAGGGCATGTAATGCAAAAGTAGAGTACAATGTTTGAAGGAAATGGAAAGTTTCTAAAATGTGAGAGGATATTATCATCAGGTCAAATTTGGATACAAAGATTCGAATTCCTTAATGGGGACAAGTGAAAAACATGTCATGTAAATCTGATTTATTTTATCCTTGGGCACATAATACCTTATAATTTGTTGCATAAATATTCCTATATATGATGCAATTTCATGTTGTACATTTATGTTTACATGCAGTTCATGTTTACTTTCCAGCCAATGGCATTTACATTGAGACTATTATGTATGGTATTTTTTGAATCTGAGACAAAATCATCAAAAATTACATCAGATGATACACATCTATTCTTATTTTTCTTCTTTGTGTTTTTAATATTAAACAGTTATGGAAGGAGGATAGATATACCAGTTTCAACTTTGTTGATGGCATAATTGTTCTCATCTCTCATTCTCGATGAGCTTATATATGTGTGTGTACACACACATACATATACATATATACATATATATACACATATATATATGTTTATATGTGTATACACACACACACACACACACACACACACACACACACACACACATATATATGTATGTGTGTGTGTGTGTGTCTGTGTATATATATACATACACACACACATACATACATACACATATGTGTGTGTGTGTGTGTGTGTGTACACACACATACATACATATACATACATGTGTGTGTGTGTGTGTGTGTGTGTGTGTGATATATACATACATATATATATGTATGTGTGTGTGTGTGTGTGTGTGTGTGTGTGTAACTTCACTGAGAATGAGAGATGAGAACAATTATGTCATCAACAAAGTTGAAACTAGTATATCTATCCTCCTTTCATAATTGTTTAATATTAAAAACACAAGAAGAAAAATAAGAATGGATGTGTATCATGTGATGTAATTTTTGATGATTTTATCTCACAGGATTCAAAAAATACCATACATAGTAGTCTCAATGTAAATGCCTTTGGCTTGAAAGTAAAAACAAAAACCTATATGTTTATGTTTTCCCATCACTTATAGAACATTATAGGAATTTACTAAGTCTTAATAAAAAAAAAATAGTACTTGAATTAGCAGTCACATGATTTCCTTTTTTACTCTTTTGGTAAATGAGATTTGTTTTCGGATCTAACTTTGTTATGGATACATTTAAGAATTTTAATTATAGTTCAAGAGATAATTTTGTAGACTTGCCTATGCTTATTGAACTACAATTGGATTGAATGCATTCTTTTGGTTAGAATTTCCAAATTACACATTTAAAATTTTCAAATATTAGAATATAGTTTGTAGTTTATGTTTTTAGTTTAGCTTCCAAATAATGCTTATCAAGTGATTCAATTATCTTTCATATCATCCTTGTTGCCTATAAAAATAACATAATTGGTATTTCTCAATGGTGCATTTTTGTATTGATAACTATTGATCATATAATTGTGTATGTTAGCATAGTATTTTTCTCCCTTCATTTCTTTTTATGGTTTTTGATAAATTACTTATCTTTTAATGGAAGATAATTAGTTTTTTTTTAATATCAAAAGTTAATAAATTTATGAATCAATACATCTATTATCATGTGGCTTATAATATAGAAAACTACCCCTATTACAACACCCATAAAAACACATAGCTCATTATTATTACCCATGTTCAATGCCATGCAAGAAGAGGCATTATAATTGCTCTTATCTATTACCCATGTCCAATGCCATGCAAGAAGAGGCATTATGACTGTTCATATCATCACTAAAATTCAAGGGATATTGACTTCCCATTTGAACACCAAAGTACTGATCTAAAAATCACCATCTTTAGAGATTAAATTATCTTGTCAAAAGGTCCATATGAACAGATGAGAAAATAAGATTCTAGTCAAAAGTTAAAGGGAACTCAAGAAGATACTCGGTGAAGTGATAATCAACATAGTGCCTTACAAGGTGAAGTTCAAAACAAAATTTGCCTCCAATAAGTTAATCTTGAGCATCCCGATCTAAAGAGGTGGAAATCAAATAACAATCACAATGAAAAGTAGAGCGGGTCATTAATCACTACAGGGTTCTCCAAACTTGTATAAATGGTTGATATCTTTCTTCCAATTGATCTCACTTCGTGTATTGTAGCTAATTAGGCACTATATTTATTTTCATGAGGGACCAACATGGACTTAATATGTGGTAATTTTTATAAGGTGATGTATATTTCACATTTCATTTAATTTGGATTTGTAGGTAGATTAGTATGACTTTTATCTTATCTATATTTTTAGCTTAGACGGTAGGAGAAGTAATGGTGACTGACAACCTCTGAGGGATCAACCCCCCCCCCCCCCCCCGGCCCAATGGAATCTTTGGGGATATTATCAAAACCTGCATTGGAGACTATTTAGTGATTGAGGATCTTACTAACTCCATTGCTTCTACAAATATATCTAAATAGTGATTGTCTTGGGACATTTTGATGTGGATTTGTAGCTTGAGTTGGATCTTCCTATGATTTTATAACTTTTAGCTATTATAAGTGTTTGGTTAGTCATTTTTTTTTGCAGAAACTTTATTTTCTCTTGTTGTTGTCTCTTTATTTTTCTCTTTAGGATTGTTTTACTTTCTTGTTGGCCCCTCTTTTTCAACTATGTTAGTGTAGTGCTTTTTCCCACTAGGTTTTGCCTACACGGTCGTATGGCCATTCTATGTTATTTAAGCTTCCTTAGGTTAGTTATAAAGGGTCCATAAGCTAATTATATTTATTTTTAATTAGTTAATTAGGAAAATTAGGGGCTTCCTCATGTTTCTCTAATTTTTCCTATATGTACCCCACTTTTCTTTTTTGGAAGGTTAATGAATAATCTCTCAATCAATCAACTCATTCACTTTTTGCAATAATCGGGTAATGCATTATTTTCATTTCCTTGAAATTTTGGAGCTCTCACATTACCCCATAGGATTCAATATTGATTGCATGAAATCTATTTAGATATATTGGTACACTCTTTCATGGTACCAAAGCCTTTCTAACAGCCTCATGTATCAGACTCCCTGGTAAGATATTTCATGCATTAACCTTATTATGATTTTTTCTTATGTCTTGGTAGTCATTTTTGACCTTTGAGGCATTTTATTAATCTACCTCGAAACTCATGTCAAAAGGCCTTTGATAAAAAATTCATTTGCATATATTTTTTGGGTTTTTTCAAATCTAAAATGGGTTGCTTTTATATTTTTGAAAAAGTTCATAGATTTTTCTAAAAATCAATTTCTTTTATCTAGTTGGACATCTGTAAGGATGAAGTAATACATCCTACAAACCCGATTTACTCTTCATACACCAAATCAGGGTCTTGAACTCCTTCAACTTCTCAAAACATAATTACTTAGAACTAATCTGGTTCTCAGAGGGCAATTACTTGATTTCAAACCAAATCAGGGTTTCAGAGTGCTTCAACTTCTCCAACGACTCAACTTGGAAGTAATCAAGCTTTTAGAGGGAAACAACTTGATTTCAGATCAAATCAGGGTTTTTTTTGGAGTGCTTAAACTTCTCCAATGTAATTAATTATAATTAATCAATCCGTAGCTCCTTTTTGGGTGCAAGTTTTTTTGAAAGTGCATATTTTATTGAGCTCTATGCATTGGTGATATTTTTTTAGGACTTTTGAAACATCTATTTTATACATGGTGTAATAGCTTAAAACTCTCTTCAAACCTTTGTACCTTTTCTCTTGGATGTATTATCGACTATGATTGATGATCCTCTCATACTTTCTCACATTAATTGCTCATAGATGCATGCTTAGTTGTGCCTAATGTCCAAGACTAAGCATGTGTGCATTGTAACTTCAAGGGGGCTATTCTTGATAGTTTAAGGGGTACTTATATTGAGTCCTTTATAGTTTTTTTTATTTCATTTCAATTCTACAATTTATCTCATTCTAATCTACATTAATGGATCTATACATCAAACCACTCACATCGTTTAACTATCTATAATGAAAGTCTAAAATATAACTTGCTTTTAGAGGTAAAGGACTCTATCAAATTACAATGGGTGAGGAAACTTAGCCATCTATAGATGAAAAAAAGGTTAAGTGGTATAATAGATGTGATGAGGCATGTGGGTTCTTATGATTATCAATGTCTCCTAACATTCTATTTCATGTTGAATCTACAAAAACTCTGAACGAAGTCTAAATAATCTTGGACAAGATTTTGGAGTACAGGACATCATGAAGGGTCATGAGTTGGAGAATGAACTCATCACATTGAGCCCAAGTGACTATGACACCCTGAAAGACTTTTTTAAAAAGTTTAAATCATTGAGATTGTAGTTGAAACAATGTGTTAGTAAGAAGATAGATGACTAGTTGATTCTATTCGTGCTTACAAAACTAGGTCATAACTATTCAGTTTTCATCTCTACATTTCATGCTATCAAACATGCACTTGGATCCACTTGGAAAATGCCATCATTTGATGAGTTTGTTGCTGATTTAACTCAAAAATAAGATAAGTTGGTTCAAATGGGTGCACTGAAGTCTTCAAAATCACATGCCTTGATTGTCAATCAGGATAAGAAGAAGCCTTCTAGCATTGGTAAATAGGAGAAGAAACAATCTAAACCTGATCATGAGCACAAGAAGAATAAAAAAACAGATGCCAATCCAAAGGGATCATCAAATGAGTCTTATTTAAGTGGGAAACCTAAGAAGGAAAAACTCAAATGCAAATTTTTCAAGAAACTTGGACACGATGAATCTCAGTTCATGAAAAAGAAGATTGACACCTTGACTAAGATGCTTGAGAAGAACAACATCAATGTTCCTAAATCCTTATCTCAAAACATGTCTTCACAAGATTTTATAAAGTAAAAAGATAAAAATAAAGGTAAAAACAAAGGCAAGACACTTGTTGTAATAGCTTCTCAGCCTTTGACTTGGGTTATTGACTCAGGTGCTTCCTATCACATAGCCTCCTCAAAGGATCTATTTTCAAAAATAGAGCCATGTTTTATGCCTTTAATTCTCATGGGTGATGACACTTTGATAGAATTTAGTGGTAAAATATTAGTATAAGTAAGTGATGAGACCTTCAATGATGTTCTGTGTGTTTCGTCACTATCCACCAATCTTTTGTTAGTATATAAAATCACTCACATAGGTGCAGGGAAGCAAGTTAAGTTCACAACTAATTTAATAGTCATTAAGGAGTTGCACAGTGACACCATAGTGGCTTATGGGAAGTCCAATCATCAGTTTAGGCTATATACCTTCTCATATTTTGCCCCAAATTAGTGCTCAGTTGCATTGCTTACTCATGATGATGGAGTAAACAAACTATGGCATGAACAGTTTGGCCATTTAAACTACCATTATCTAGAGCAACTCAGTCGTTAAGACATGGTTTCAAGATTGCCTAAAGTCAAATTCTTAGATGGCCTATGTAATGATTGCATTCTTGGAAAGCATTCAGAAGAGAAATATGACAAGGCTAAAGTAAGGAGAGTCGAATAGAAGCTAGAAATTATCCACAGTGACTTAGCAAGTCTATTTCTAAAACCTTCATTTAATAGGACAAGATACATGCTCACATTAATCGATAAATTTTCAAGGTACACCTAGGTGTTTTTTCTCAAAAATAAGTCTAAGGTCTTTGATCACTTTAAGGACTTCCAGGCACTTGTGGAGAAGCAGTCAGAATGTTCTATTAAAATCTTAAGAATTGATAATGGAAAAGAGTATGTCAACAATAAGTTTGAACAAGTTTTCACATCAGAGGAGATTCAAATGCAACATACGATTCCATATAGTCCTCAATAGATTAGTGTGGTTAAATACAAGAACTTTACCTTGAAGGAAATCGCCAATCGCATGCTTCAATCAAAGTCTCTTGCTCCTCGGTATTGGGTCAAAGCAATCAACTATGATTGTTTCATTCAGAACCAAGTTTCACACAAAGCCTTAAAGGGAATCACTCCTTTTGAAGCTTGGGATGGTCATAAGCCCACAGTTGATCACTTTCGAGTGTTTAGATCACCTATAATGGCTCATGTTCCTAAGAAGAAACACAAGGCAATGGACTATCAGAGTCAGTCTTGCATCTTTGTGGGGTATGCAGAGGGTGTTAAGGGATATAGGCTTTTCCATCCTAAAAATCATGAGTTATTCATTGAAATGAGTGTCAATTTTTTGAGGGCCCACTTGAACACAATCTTGACACTCCAGACTCTTCAAAAATCTCACTAGACATTGATTCCACTTTAGATAGTGACATAGATCCACCTAAAGATCCTCCTGATGATGAGGTTGAATCTTCTTCTTCTTCAAGTTCAAGTGATGAGAATAGTGATGAGGATTATCCTCCTCTATCTCACACTCATACTATAGATGATGAGAACTCACCTCCTAATTCTCTAATTTCATACAATTTTGGTCCTATTGGGCTAGACAGACACTTCAAAGTTTTGGAGGATGGGTTATAAATCCATCAGATACAAGGTAGACATGATCACAGTTTTAAGGGACATCACATGCCTACTTGGACATTGCCTCAGATCCACAAACCTTTCATGAGGCATCTGGTATTCTAGAATGGGATTATGTTATGAAGGAAGAGTGCAGTTACCTAATCAAGAATAAAGCATGGGACTTGGTCCCTTTTTTGAAAGGAAGAAAATTGGTTTGATATAAATGGGTTTATCAGACCAAGTATGGTGTAGATGGGTTAGTCAATAAGTATAAATCTTATCTAGTTTTAAATGGGCTTTCTTAGCTTTTTGGCATAGACTACACTGAGACATTTGCTCTTGTAGCAAAGATGATGTCTATAAGACTCACTCTGGCCATCGCAGTTGCACATCAGTGGGATGTTCACCAAATGGATGTAAAGATTCTACATGGTGACCTCAAAGAAGAGATATATATGGAGCAATCACAAAGCTTTGTGGAAGATACCTCCTTAGTCTACAAACTCAAAAAATCTATCTACAGACTCAAACAAGCCCCTAAGGCATGGTATGCCAAGATGGACTTCTTTCTCCTCACAATTGAGTTTACTAGATGTCACTCAAATCTGAATGTCTACATGTTGTGGTAGGATGATTCTCTATTGATCCTAGTTCTCTATGTGGATGACTTATTGATTATAGGGAGCTCATAATCATCCATCTCAACAGTGAAAATTGCACTTTTGAACAGATTTTCAATGATAGACATGGGATTGATGCACTACTTTCTTGGGATTGAAATCATTCAGTCAGATTTTAGGATAACTTTATCATAATCAAAGTATTCTCTTGATTTTCTTGCAAGGTTTAACATGGTTGATTGTAAACCAGCTCATAATCCCTTTTTGTTTGGTGTGAAGCTTGAGGCTGATTTCCCTACACCACTCATTGATGCAACTCTATATTGGTAACTCATGGGCAGTCTTATCTATCTCATACACGCTAGACCTGACATATCCTATACAATTAGTTTGGTCTCCTAGTTTATGCAAGAGCCACATGAGTTGCATTAGAAATCATCAAAATGGATTCTTCACTACATTCAAGGTTTGCATAACTATGGGATACACTATGGTGCAAGAACAGAGGTTGATTTGATCGAATACACAGATTTAGATTAGACTGGAGATATTCAGAGTCAAAAGTCCACCTTAGGCTAAAATTTCTCACTTGGTTCAGGTCCAATAAGTTGGTCAAGCAAGAATCAACATGAAATTGCTTTATCATCTACAGAGATAGAATACAGAGGGGTTATCAATGCCACCATTGAAGCAATCTAGCTTTAAGGGATTTGCATTGAGTTTGGTGTCCAATTTCATAAGCCAATAATCATCTACTATGACAACCAAAGCACTATCCATATTTGTAGGAATTTGATTCTCCATCAAAAGACCAATCACATAGAGATTCACATGCATTTCATTATGGAGATTATCAGTGAGTAAGTCATTGATCATCAATACTATTTAACATTAGAGCAGATTTTAGATATTCTAACCAAGCCCTTCATAGAGAGTAAATTTGTTCATCTACGAGCTCTCATTGGGGTTATGTCTATTCCACCTTCTTCTTCCTCCTATGGAGGTTCATCACTATATACTTGGGTACCTCATCAGGATTTCAATGTTGAGACCTAATTCTCATCTCACCTAAGCTATGCTTAAGCAGGGGTGTTAGTGTAATGTGTTTTCCCTTTGGGTTTTGCCTACATGATCTTATGGCCACTCTATGTTATTTAAGCTTCCTTAGGTTAGTTATAAAGGGTCCATAGGCTAAATATATTTTTTTTAATTAGAAAATTAGGAAATTTAGGGGCTTCCTCATGTTGCCCTAATTTTCCCTATATGTACCCCCTTTTTCCTTTTTGGAAGGTTAATGAAGAATCTCTCAATCAATTGAATCATTCACTTTTGCAATAATTGGGTAATGCATTATTTTCCTTCTCTTGGAATTTTGGATGTCTCACACTACCTCACATGATTCAACACTGATTGCATGAAATCTATTCAGAGAAGTTGGCACACTCTTTCAAACTACTACTTTGCAATTTCATTGCCTAACATTGGTAACTTATGGGCATTTATATGATTTATTTATTTATTTTCATTCTAGTTATATTCCATTCCCTGACATATAAAAAGGATTGATCCTTCAATGGTTTTGCATGTGGTTTAATCTTTTCTTTACATTTGTAGCATAATAAACCTATAAAGGACATCTCAAGTGCATAATAGTAATGACCCATGCATATTATCCATATAGAGAATGCATACATATAAAGTATGTTGAATTTTTCACTTAAACCAAAATATTAACTATTATGTCATACTAAATCAACATAAAGATATTCAAATATTTTTAAAACTAAAAAAGGCAGTTTGAGTATTCTAGATTCGTCGATAACTATTTCTTTTTACCTTTCTGCTAAAACACTTTTTTAAGACAATAAATATAATTATAATTTTATACCAGTATAATCTCCACATACTTTAAAAATCAATCTGATACTAAAATAATCTACTCCTTGTTTTTTTAACCACAAGTACTGTGTTAAGTGTGTTGCTATATAAATTGGTTAATTGATGAACAACAAAGAAATAATATCTAATCAATATTTGAAAATTTATGTCCATTTCAATGAAATGGTAATGGAAGGTGAATTTTCTTGCTCAAGAGACGTCAAAACCATGAATTATTTCTTATCACATGTTAGGATTTAGTCTTCACATGTGAATTTCCACATTAGAATATTATTGATTATTATGTGTGTATAAATAATGTGTGGAGAAAATAATGTAAGTGATTTGTTAGAACAAATCACATAGAGTTTATATAAGATAGGATAAGTTGAGTGAGAATCTTCAAGAAAGATAAGTGAGAGAGATTTGTGGGGATAAGAGACTAGTGTTGAAACCTAGTTTGTAGGAAATATTTACACTATATATTAATATATATTCCATTGAATAAGAATTAGCAGTTGATTGATCAAAAATTGTGTTGCGTACTTATGAGCCTTTGGATCTCTCACAATTTAAGAAATTATCTAATATGGAATAGTTTGTTAGGTTGTGGAGCTAAAAGCTTCAACCTATGCAAACACAGAGGAAGTTGCTGAGTTCCAGGAAGACCGGCATCGATAGAGTCTTGTGCAGAAGGCAACCAACATCGGCAGGTGTAACTGAAGGTAACCAACGGCGGCAGAAGGTCGACCGACGTCGGCAACATCTAGACAGACAGGGACCAATGTCAGTTGCCTGTGTGGTTCTAGAACTGCCAGTTCATGAACAGTTCGTTAACGAACCAAGTGTTTGCATGTAAAGGGCTAATTATAGTCTCGAGCTGCGTTTCTAATTATTGTAATTAGATGTCTAATTTGTGTATGCATGGGATCTATATAATAGACTCATGGACTGTATTGTAATTAAGAATCTAAGAATCTAAGGATCAAGGATTCAAAGAAGAGATTCTTCAGAGTGCAAAGAGAGGAAGGCAAGGAAGTTCCTTCCAAGTGTAAGATCATTGATTTACAGGTTGTTGCAAGATCAAGGAGAAGATATACATGGTAAGTTTCGTCTGTTGAATTGCAGGTTGTTTCAAGCTCATGGGAGATCAACTTGAAGTACTTTGAGTACTTGTGTACTGACAGGGTTATTACTGTTCAGTTGGAGGTGAACACCAATTTTATGTGTGAGTTGGTTGTTGGGACCATTTTGGTAAGAGAGTGGACTCTTGATTGAGAATAGTTGAACACTTGAGGTGTGGATATCCTCTGAGAGGTGTGGAGAAGAAGTGGCATCTTCTTTATTGTATTTTCTTTCTGTATGAGTATTAATACAAGTGTGTGTATTGTCTCTCATATTCTGTGCTATGTGTGAATTCTAGTTACTTATTCAATCTGGTATAATTTCGTGTTTAGTTGCTTATACAAGGTAATCATATTGTGCTCTCTTATTGATGAGCAAGATCCTGACAAGTGGAATCAGAACTGTTGTTGTTCTAGTGATTCCCCAACAAGTGGTATCAGAGCTTTTTGGTTGGGTTTACTAACATGTTGGATTAGATCTGGTTAGTGTGTTGATTACAGGTTACTCACAGGATTTGTATTCGAGTGGGAGTATAGCAATGGCAGATGTAAGTAGACTACAAATGGATAAATTTAATGGCAAGAACTACCAAGTATGGTGGATGCAGATAGAAGATTGTCTGTATTAGAAAGATTTGTACTTACCATTGGGTGGGGTTGCATGCAAGCCCACAGATATGAAAGATGAAGAATGGAACATTCTTGATCAGAAGGCTCTGGGATCTGTAAGATTGAGTCTTGCATCGTCTGTGATTTCAAACTTATCACAGTGTAAGACAATGGTAGAGTTGATGGAATCTTTGGCAAATTTATATGAAAAGCCCTCCGCTTCAAATACGGTATTTCTTATGAAGCAACTATTTAATTTGCAAATGTTGGATGATAGATCTATACATAGTCATCTTAGTGATTTCCATGGTTTGGTAAACCAGTTAAGTTTAGTCAATATTGTTTTTGATGATGAAATTAAACCTCTCTTAATCTTTTCCTCATTACCTAAAAGCTAGGAGAGTTTGGTAATGGTGGTAAGTAATACTGCATCTTCCTCTAAAATCTTAAAAGTGGATGATATTGTGAGTGTAATCTTGAATGAAGAGATACGCAGGAAAAGCACAGGTGAATCATCGGGAATTGCTTTGAGTGTTGAAGGTAGAGGAAGGCAAAGAGAAAAGATGGAGCATGGGAGATCAAAGTCGAAGATAGGCAGGAGATCCAAATCCAGGTATGGCAGAATAACTTGTTGGAAGTGTGGCAAGCAAGGACACCTAAAAAGAGATTGCAGATCATTTGTAGATCAGCATGAAGGACATGAAGAAGAAGTAGATGTTGCAGAATATGTTGCATAAGATGCTCTGGTATGTTCTTTGGATAAAGTAGAATCTTGGATTTTAGATTCTGGTGCTTCTTGTCATGTATCCCCAAATAGGGAATTTTTTCATGAGTATGTCCAGGGAGACTTTGGAGAAATTTATTTAGGGGATGGTAAGCCTTGTCAAACGGTTGGCAAAGGGAAAGTGAAGCTGAAATTGTAGACAGGCAACACATGGGTGTTGAAAGAGGTCATGCATGTCCCAGTCCTGGAGCAGAGTTTGATTTCTGTAGGAAGATTGGGTGATGAGGGTTGCATAGTAACTCTCATAGTGGATTTTTGGAAGGTTTCCAAGGGTGCACTTGTTGTAGCTAGAGGTAAGAAAGTAGGTACGCTTTATCTATCTACTTGTATTATTGATTCTCTTTCTGGGTTATCTACTTTAGTTGTAGATTCGAAGATGTGGCTTAATAGGCTTGGTCACATGGATAAGAAGGAGATGCTTGTTCTTGAGTCAAATGGTATGCTTTCAGATGTGAAGAGCATGGATCGTGGTTTCTGTATGCAGAAGAAGAAAGTTACGTTTCTTGAGAAATCTGATGTTAGTGACAAGAATAGGAAATCCTTGGTTTTCAAGGAGAAGATGACAGACAGGTATCAGTCAAAGGGGCTGAGGAATTTTGAGCAGAGCAAAGGTAATTTGGACAAGGTTTTGTTCCAAAAAGAGCTCGTGGGAAAAAGTCATTTCTCACAAGCAAAACACAGAGACCAACATCGGCTGGAAAATTGACGTCGACGTCCAAACAAGGACTGACGTCGGCTATGTGCAGACCAACTTCAGTGACTCAGGGTAGATAACTACCGGCGTCAGCTAGGGGAAATTGATGTTGGCAAGGAGACAGTCACACGAAACCAACGTCGATCGGGTGTAGACTGAGACGTGACTGGCTTCAGTCACTGAGATAGATTTTGGGTGGACAGCAAGCTGTCAAGTAGTCTCAAGCGTCCATAAGGAGGACTGAAGTGGTAAGTAAGCCTCATATTCGTCATTTCCCTTCTTTACACTACTTATTACTCACTGAAGCTTAAGAACCAGGAAGTTGTTAAAGAAGCAGAATAGGTAGATCCAAAAAATAGTGGGAGCTAGGCATGGATGAGGATGTGATTCCTTGGAAGAGAACCAAACATGATTTTTTGGTGGAGTTGCCAGCTGGGTTAAGCACTGATAGATGAATGGATGTTAAGGATAAAGAAGAACGGAAATGGATACGTGAGACAGAAGGCCAAGGTGTATGGTCTTGAGTAGCTGCAGAACAATGGAGGTTTGACCATTGTGTTTCTCTTTACCAGGTTGGATAATATTAGCTACATTATCCTATTATTGTATTGTGTGCTTGTTATAGGGTTACACATGCAGGGTTGCTGAGCTAAGGTAAAGTTAGTTCAAGTGGATTGTGATGAGGAATCTTGGAGCAGCAAGATTCTTTGGCATGAGTGTGTTCTAGGGGCATGGAAGGTCACAGGATGATTTTGTCTCGAGATGATTGTGTGAGACCAGTTAGCACGCCGATGGTTGGACAGTTCATAGAACAGGGTCCTGATTCACATAATGAGGTTAAGTGCATGGTATGTACTAGACCTAAGTTTTCCCAAGTAGTGGGAGTTGTCACAAGTTTGGAGTCAATCCAGGAAAGTAGCACTGAAGGGCAGTTTAGTGGATTCTCAGGTATATGAGAGGGACCAGCAGTAGGTGCACTTGCTATGTAGGGTCAGTTTCTTTTCTACATGGTTTGTAGATACGGATGTGGCAGGTGATTTGGATGACGAAGGTTCACCACAGGTGTTGTGGTGGTTGGTCTTCAAGAGTGATCTTGAGGAGGGATACAAGTCAGGGAATAAATTAGATGGAGTACAGGTATAGTTGCAGCTGTTTATCTCCAAGTGGGAGATTGTTAGGTTGTGGAGCTAAAAGCTTCAACCTATGCAAACACAGAGGAAGTTGCTGAGTTTCAGGAAGACCGGCGTCAGCAGAGTCTTGTGTAGAAGGCAATTGACATTGGTAGGTGTAGCTGAAGGCAACCGATGGCGGTAGAAGGTCGGCCAATGTCGGCAACATCCAGACAGACAGGGACCAACGTCGGTCGCCTGTGTGGTTCCAGAACTACCAGTTCACGAACAGTTCATTAACGAACCAAGTGTTTGCATGTAAAGGGGTAATTATAGTCTCGAGCTGCATTTCTAATTATTGTAATTAGATGTCTAATTTGTGTATGCATGAGATCTATATAATAGACTCATGGACTGTATTGTAACTAAGAATCTAAGAATCTAAGGATCAAGGATTCAAAGAAGAGATTCTTTAGAGTGCAAAGAGAGGAAGGTAAGGAAGTTCCTTCCAAGTGTAAGATCATTGATTTTCAGGTTGTTGCAAGATCAAGGAGAAGATCTACATGGTAAGTTTGGTCTGTTGAATTGCAGGTTGTTGCAAGCTCATGGGAGATCAACTTGAAGTACTTTGAGTACTTGTGTACTAACAGGGTTATTATTGTTCAGTTGGAGGTGAACACCAATTCTGTGTGTGAGTTGGTTGTTGGGACCGTTTTGGTAAGAGAGTGGACTCTTGATTGAGAATAGATGAACACTTGAGGTGTGGGAATCCTCTGAGAAGTGTGGAGAAGAAGTGGTATCTTCTTTATTGTATTTTCTTTCTGTATGAGTATTAATACAAGTGTGTGTATTGTCTCTCATATTTTGTGCCATGTGTGAATTCTAGTTACTTATTCAATCTGGTATAATTCCATGTTTAGTTGCTTATACAAGGTAATCATATTGTGCTCTCTTATTGATGAGCAAGATCCTGACAAGTGGAATCAAAACTTTTGTTGTTCTAGTGATTCCCCAACATAATTTATAAATATGGTATCGGATCAAGTTTCCTTGGACCTCTCTTTCACCTTCTAACTATTTTTTTCCATCAAAATGGTTTAATGTCTATGCAATGCAACACATGTAAATGTCATTTTGTCCATCCACCATGATTTCGAGATGTCAATAAATTGTAGTTCATACCACATGCAAATTTCATCTTCATTTTTGTCACTATTTACATATTAAAAAATTGAATGTGTGTGTGTGTGTGTGTGTGTGTGTGTCTGTGTGTCTGTGTGTGTGTGTGTGTGTGTGTGTGTGTGTGTGTGTGTGTGTGTGTGTGTGTGTGTTTTAACACTTTGTTTCATGGTTGAAAAAGAAAAAGAAATCAGTTTTTGGACACGCATAGGCTTTGCTTAAGTGTAACCCCTCTATCGTACTCTTCTCGAGGTTTGGATATGGCATCAAGAGATCTTTAAAAAATTCTTGGGAGGCAAAATAACTGAGGTTGAATAAACTCTACATGAAGATTTTTTATTATAAAGAAATTTAATCGACTTTGATTTCATATATCTGTAGTGCAATGTTTTTGCAAGTCTTCAGATTGGGTTTGCAAAGCTCCTGAGAGATATCTTCTCTTGGCCTTGCATGTCCCTATTCAGTTGGTGGTTTGAAATTATTCTAAACTTGGCTACATTATATATTAGGTGCTCCATTTCTTCCATTCTTGGCTCTAGATTCAATGCTACCCTGTAGTATTGCATTCACTTACTCCGGCTTGGCAACATTAACATTCAATCTTGCCTCAAGATCCATAGTTACTCCATCCAAATAGTGCACTGGACTTCTGCGTCCAAGCTCATTGCATTTTTTGCCTTATTGCATTAGTTTTGACTTGATCTGGTAAAATTAAAAGAACCTATAAACCAATTCAATATGAAGGCAAAATGTATAGCTTCTAGAGTGATCTCCATTTTCCACATCATCCCTACTCAGCATGTTTACACAATAGACCTCTAATCCATAGTCTCTACACCCTACGCCAAAATAGATCTCTGGTTTCTATTACATTTTGTGAAGAATTTCATGAAGAGATTGATATTATCACACATGGTAGCTCTAAGAAGGTCTGTGACATTTTTATCCATGTACTCAATGATGAAACCATTGTTCACAGCCTGCGGCTTTCACCCCTCACCCACAATTTCATGTTTCAAGCCCATAATTTTTATTTTTTATATTTTAATTTTTTAGGTTTATTTTTGGTATTAAGTTCATAGTTTTTGTTTAGTGGTTTTAGGTCTTTAGTTTTTATAATTTTTTTGGTTTAAATATATTGTTTTAAGTTTTTAATTAGTTGATTTAGATTTTTATATGTTTATAACTTTATTAAATTTTTATAAATTTGTTTTATAATTTTTTATTTTTTTATTTTTTTTTATAAGTTCTTGATTAAATACATTTTTTTGGTATAAGTTTAGTTTTAGTATATTTATATTTTGGTTTAATATTATTAGACATTTGATAAAGTTTTTAGAGTTAATATCTTAATTAATTTTTAGGATAATTTTTTTAATGTATTATTTTTAAAATGTCAAAAAAAAAGTTGGGAGTCATTTTTTATAGTTTTATCTAACCTAGTGTTGATAGTCATTAGAGTTTTAGTTCTATAGTTGAAAGTCTTATGTCTAGTGTTCTCAAAGTCTTTATTTATTTTTTTGTTCTTTTTCATTTGTTAAAAAACATTAAATAAGCTTATGAAGATAGTGTTGGGGTTCTAGATTTACACCCTAGTAGAGGTGGGATTTGTTCACGTCATTTTCTCAAATCTAGACCAACATGGGACTGACCCTAGGTTGTGGGTCACCTATCATAGGGTCATACCTATGGAAAAGGCCAGCTTCCTTCTGAATCTATCACCTAAACTAAAACTAACTGGGATAAGGGAGAGATAAATGGGTAACAAAACATGTAAAGGAGGTGATGCACCAGTAATGTGATTGTTCATCCACTCTATCTAAACTTCTAACAAACACTAATGACATCAGATTTGCAACTCCAAATGGTTATTTATGAATTAGTATTTCATTCAAAGGTTCACCAAATGATCAAAACCTAAGGGAATTGATGGGGATGCCTAGTCCAAGGCACTGACCAGTCAATGTATCCACTTGTTAGCTTTAATCAAATGATGTTAGACACTAGACATGACCTATAAAACAATATGATCTAGTAACTAGGTGATATTAAGGATTTGACAAGTGAGAAATTTCTAACACATATGCAAATCAAACTGAGATTAACACACTATACTATAATCATGAAATCTAAAAAAGAGTCCTTTATTTGTCTCAAGAGGTTATAAAGATCAAATCTAGGTAGAGTCTAGTCATGCCCAAGAGAGGGATTATCAAACTTTTTCAAGGCTTAGAACCCTATATTTATATAAAAAGGAGAGAGAGAGAGAGAGAGAGAGAGAGAGAGAGAGAGAGAGAGAGAGAGAGAGAGAGAGAGAGAGAGAGAGAGAGAGAGAGAGAGAGAGAGAGAGAGAGAGAGAGAGAGAGAGAGAGAGAGAGAGAGAGAGAGAGAACTATGTGTTGGAAAAGGACCAATCACTTCTAATGAATTAGCACCAATTCAAGAATGCAACTGAGTCAGGATCTTATCAATAAGGCACACTTTCATAGGTTTTACAAAAGAATTTAATGATCTATTGATCTTTATCTAGCCACCACTGATTTTTCTTGGATCACCTTCACCTCTCCTTCATATTTCTTTGTCTCTTAAATGACTCTCCATGAAGGAAGGATTTTGAGGGGAAAGGAGTGGAGACAGCATGGAAGGTTGATCATGATCAGATTTATGGATCTTTGGAGTATTCAAATTTTGGAGAGGATGGAAAGAGAAACTTTTGAGAACTTCTATATCATGTTCCTTCCACTTGTCCATTACTTCATCAACATCTGAAACCTTTTTTTCCTCATGGATAACTTAAGCTTGAGGTGTAAGTGGTGAAGAAAGGGAACAATAAGAAGGTTTTGCTTCTTGAATAGGATTATGAATATATTTTTGAATAGGCTTATGATTCTAACTAGAAATCTCCATTGGATCACATTGAACATGGTCAAGAACTTTATGAGAATATGGAATACAAGAAGATTGGTAAGGAACACAAAGGGATCTTTGAGATAACTGATTCAACTCAATTTGTTTCCTCTCACAAGCCTCTACTTTCTCTACTCCAAAGGTACAAAACTCGAGCCTCTCCTCTAGATCATTACACACATTTTGAAACCATTCCTTCACTTATTTTATAACAGGAATATGAACATACTTTTCTTGCATATGCTATAAAGTTAAGCTCTATTTCATTCTTTTTCTCTTGGAGACAAGGTTGTTCATATGCAACATCATATCCATATGGGAAAGTTGAAAATAGGTCTTGAGACTGATATGGTTCATAAGGAAGGTAAGAGTCATGCTCTTGGTAATAAGAATCATGGGAAACTTGATAAGGCTCATCATGGCTTTGATAAAAATTCCTAGTAAGGCTGATTAGGCTCATAACAAGGCTCATATGGATCATGAGAAGGCTGGTATGATCCATCATAAGGTTGATAAGGAGGTATAGCATAGGGATTTCCTTCATACATAGCCATGAAAATAACATCAAGGTAGTACAATGAAAATGAACTTACTTAAAAACTGCTTGGACTTTAGAAGCAATTACTTGAGCTTGGAATCACCAAATTCTTCATGAAGAACACTATTACAACTTCAATTTCACCAAGACAAACTCCAATGAATCCCATCAAGCTGTTAAAATTGTTTGTGAATCTTTCTTCTCAATCTTCAAACTTCATTATACCAAAGAAACTTTGAGTCCTATCAAGCTGTTAAAATTTTTGGCAAATATTTCTTCTCAATCTTCAAAATTTAATTATACCAAATGAACTTTGAGTCCCACCAGACATGCCAAAACTATTAGGGTTCTAAATCTTCACCCTAGCTAGGAGGGATTTACTAAGGTCATCTTCTCAAATCTAGACCAACATGGGACTGACCCTACGTTGTGGGTCACCTATCATAGGGTCAAACCTCTGTAGAAGGTTGGCTTCCTTCTGGATATATCACCTAAACTAAAACTAAC